>SNQJ01S0060820.1:34963-48912 GCA_010110895.2 Picea sitchensis
CTCACTTAAGTAGGGTATCATGTCGTCTGGACATTGACGATATCTGACAGACAACGATAAGAACTAATTTTTTTCCGAGTTGGGTACAATGTAACCTCTCCTCTATCACATGCCATTACACCAAAACTCAAGAACTCAACTAATCGCCTTGCACATTTTCACTACTTGGGTAATCAAATCACTGCAAGGAAACACAGATTTTTTGTTTGTTAGCCTACACCTGATTCCTCCTCAACCCTTCCATTTTTTTTATACATTTAAGAAATGAGGAATAATAAAACTTGTTTACCTGAAAGCGAGTATACTAGTCCATTATCTTTTCCATCCTTGTCAGCAATTTGAGCCCTATTGTATTTATATGCTCATTCACCTCCCCATTATAGAGAATACTTCACTAGCTAGCTTAATGGTTAGAAGACAAATGGCGGATAATTTGTAGTCTTTTAAATAAAATAAAAATAAAAATATATATTTATAAGGCTCAAATATTCCCTTGGATTTTGTCCACTTTTATTTATATTACAAAAACTAGATGTGAACTCTGTCTCGACACTTGGATAAGTGCAACTACAAGTTAGACTTAGCTAAAAATTTGGTTAGGTTTTAAACYGAATTGTACAAGGTGTTACTTGTATAATATATGAAAAAATATATAAAAATATTTATATAATTATATTTACATACCTATAATACAATTTAATTAATATTTAGATCAATGAAATAATTAATATTTAGATCAATGAAATAGAAGCGAATTGGGTTAATGTTTTAATTTAGTTAATTGTTATTAATGAGTTAATATTAATTATTTGACATAAATGAAATTATTAATGAATAACATTAATGATTATATATTGTCAATTCACATTAATGTTTTTAGTTATTTGTATTAATGTATTGACTCTAATGATTTTTATTTTAATGATTTAAAAAGCGGAACAAATTTAATGAAGTAAATTAAGGTTTTGAATTTCTATTAAGTAGGATTAATGTGATCATTTTTACTTCAACGTCGTGTTGCATCACTAGTTAGAAACATTTATATTTAACGTTGACATTAAGTAGTTTTTGGTGAATGAATTGTTATTGTGTAGGTGTTGCTTTATTTTATTAACATTTTATAATGTAGAGATTGTTATGTAATTTTTTGAGTTACTTTATGATTTTATTTTCTGATCAAATATTTATATTTCTTGAAATTTCTTACTCACCTGTGTCCACACATTGGAGGGATGTAACATATGGTATCAGAGCAGGGTTATACCTTGCTACACAGGACATGTTACGACTTCCAATTCATTATAATTAATTAATGATGTATCAATAATATAAGTTTTTTTTTTTTTCCATGGCAAGTATCATGGTTAGAGGATGGAGAATGAGTAGACGTCAGGGTGTGGGAGGAAGAGGAATGACTCCTCCAAGTACGTCTACACCCGAGGGGTCTACTCCACAGAGAGAAGAGAATACTATAGAGCAGGAGCATGTTGTATTTGGCGATGTCGTGGGTATGATGAGGTATTTTCAAAGGATGTCAGAGGTGGTAATAAATCACCTTGATCGTGATGAGGGCAGGGAATATGTACCCAATGAGGGTTCATAGCGCCATCCTATAATTAGTGGTAGTGTTCATAGAGAAATCGAGAAGGAAAAATTTCTCGATTTCTGGGGTTCCATAGACAGTTTAGTCGTCCAAGATTGGTTGGAGAATACGAAAATGTGTTTTTCATTGCATGATTATACCTCCAACATGAAGGTCCGCATGACAGTATTCTAGCTAAAGGGGAGTATTCTTCTTTGGTGGAAGATACCCTTACCACAACTTAATATGGTCATTGAAGATGTGTCTTAGGGGTTGTTCTAGGAGGGATTCTGAGAGAGATACCTATCTAAATAGTTCATTGAGTGCCAGCTTAATGAATTCAACGTTTTACGATAGTGTGGTCGTACAATACCTAAGTATGAGGCTAGATTTATGGAGTTGCTCAGATATGCTCTACACATGAACATTGAAGAGTTAAAGGTGAATATGTTTGTTTTTGGTATCAACTACAATATTTGTGCTAAGGTGAGGATTATAAATCCTCATACTTTTCACGATGCAGTGCATAAATATTTTATCACTAAGGAGGAATTGAATAGTGGAGGTCATAGTAGGAATCCTTCGAAGAAGACAAGACATACTCCAATTAGAGCATCATAGAAACAGACAGTCATTAGACAAACTTTTGGGCATCATGATACACCTAGAGGACCTCTATTTTCTACACTGCACATACAAGCTACCAATCAGAGCACTTCGTATAGAGCACCACCACAACATCAGTTGTGTCGTCTACAACAACAAAAACAATATAGATATGTTCTGCAGAACATATCATGACCTCAGAACCATATACCAACAGATCCTTCCTCTTGAACTAGGAGCATCTTCCCTAAGAACATATTTTGGACTTGTGGAGAGCCCCATTATCATAAATATTGTCCTATTGAGAAGGCAAGAGCTACTAGATCAACAGGACATACGAAAATAGGAGATTTGGGAAAGGCCCATAGGATTCATGCAACAATGAATAACCACTAGGATGAGCATCAATCTACAGTAATTGAGACTTCCAATATGATATCATATCAACAGTTTAGTATTTTGATATATCCAGGAGATACTGAGAGCTTTATATCTAGTGTTACGCTCAAAATAATTAAGGTGAAGGCAGTCGAACAAGATGAGTTTAGATATGTAGAATTGGCATCTGTTGCCAAGCAAAAAGTTGGAGGAAAGGTTAAAGATTGTAAAATTAATTTGGTTGAATTCATCGCAAGTGTAAAGTTTTTTTTCACAGCATTGGGATCCTACGATATTGTGATTGAAATGGATTACTTAGAATCACACGATGCGATACTCAACTGAAATATGGAAATATTAAGCTTAATTGATTATTTTGGACAGAATAGAATAATTGTACAAAGAAACCAAGGAGTATCACTAAGATTTATTTATTCCTTACAATTACATAAAAATATGTGCAAGGGATGCAAGTTGTATGCCATTTTATCTCTTAATGAAAAGGGTGACACAGAAAGATTGGAAGAATTTACGGTAGTATCTGAGTTTGTTGATGTTTTTCCTGAGGAACTATTGGGTGTACCACCAAAAAGATAATTGGAATTTACTGTAGATATGAAACCTAGAACAAAACCAATTGCAAGAACTACATATTAGATGTCGACACCTGAATTGCAAGAGATAAAGATATAATTGAAGGATTTATTAGATTTGGGACTTATACGTCCAAGTGTATCACTGTGGGGTGCTCCAATAATTTTTGTGAGAAAGAAGGACCGATCGTGGAGACTTTGCATTGAATACCATCAATTAAATGAAGCCATGATCAAGAATCAATACCCGTTACCGAGAATTGATGACCTATTTGATCAAATGAAAGGAGCAATAATGTTTTCAAAGATTGACCTCAGATCAAAATATCATTAATTGTGAATCAAAGAGGAAGATATTCCTAAGACAACATTTAAAACAAGATTTGGATATTACAAATTTATTGTATTACTGTTTGGATTAAAAAATGCCCCTAGTGTATTCATGAGTTTAATGAATGGGGCCACGAATACTTGGACAAGTGCGTACAAGTATTTATTAACAACATATTAATTTACTCTCAAACAAAAGAGGAGCATGATGAACATATGAGATTATTTTTGTAATGTTTAAGAGAAAACAAGTTGTACGGAAAGTTGTCGAAATTCTCATTTTATCAGATAAAGATTCACTATTTGGGACAGATTATTTCTGGAGAAGGTATCATTGTGGATCCAGAAAAGGTAGAGGCTATTATGGAATGGCCATCACTGAAAAACACACAATAAATACATAGTTTTGTGGGATCAGCAGGTTACTATAGACACTTCGTCGAAGGTTTTTCAAAAATGGAAAATCCAATTACTGAATTGCAAAATAAGAATAAGAAATTCGTATGTTCTGAGAAATGTGTTGAAGCATTTCATAAGATTAAGTAATTATTAACAACAACACCGATAATGGAAGTTTCATATATGCACAAAGATTTCTTAGTATGCACTGATGTATCCAAGGAGGGACTGGGTGGAGTACTAATGCAAGAAGGTTGAGTTATCACATATATTTAAAGGAAACTAAGAAGGATTGAAGACAATTACACAACTCATTATTTGGAATTATTAGCAATTGTTTATGCCCTACGAGTTTGGAGACACTACCTTATTGGATAGAAATTTGAGTTGAAAACTGATCACAGTGGATTGAAACACATTTTTACTTGTGTTAGCACTCTCTAAATTTGTTCAGCTGATAAAACAAATGACAGAGGTAACCTACAAACCACATTTAGAGTTGGGTACTAGCCTTCTCATCTCATAGAGAGATCTCTCCTGTCACTTGGTATTTCTTTGGAAATCACTGGATAGGTTTTGTTGTTTGGGGTTTTTTTAATAATTTTGCTGGCAAGGAAGGGTAAGGACACTTAGGGATATGGAGTCCAACTTCTAAAAATGATTGGAAGCACTAACTGGTTGGTATAACTCTCTAGAGGATAAAGGCTAAATGGGGCAATGAATCTGAGTTATAAATTGAAATTTGTAGAGTGTAAGAAGAAAGGAGAAAACAAGTAACTGCATCAGAGCATTAATGAAATGAATTCTGAATTAGTTAGGAAGAACTTAACAAAGTTTAAATTTCTTAAGCCAAGATCGTCACAAGATGAATTATGGGCCTTTAAACTATCCAATTTAAACAAAAGACAGTGTAAATGGAATAAAAAATACATGAAATACATACAAAGAGAGAAGACAATACTCAAACCACCACCATTAGAATCTTTTCATGGAGACTTCAAGACTTCTGCATGTGTATTCTATTCARCTTCAGAAAATTACATTCAAKATCAAATAGATAAAATTGTACCCTTGCACTTCTACCAACACTAATACATTTGGAACCCCTAACATTTATACAATTTGAGTTGCTTCRGTTTGAAATTGATTACAATAATTGAAATGAAACGTTTTAGTTCCTAAAATTGATTACAATGATTACAAATGACAGTTTCGGTTTTTTAAACTGATTACAATAATTTGGGAAGAAAATGTTTCATGATCTGGATTTCAATTCCTTTGACGCTTTAGTTTCTTTCTTCGCCACTTGCTCTGCTCTGATCATCCATGTGGTCTACCATCTTCAGTGATACCTTGACATCATTTACTAGACCTTGGAAAACTGCACTTTAGTCTTTGTCTTACCTATCTATAGTATCTCCTTCCATTGCAATTCAGAAGGGATATCATAATCCATCATTTCTTTGATCAGGATATCCAGGTCAATGCAGGAGGCATATGTCATGACTAGTAGTCCAATTTTCACTGCTTTGAACTGATTCAGAATCTCAAAATCTGTAATCAGATGTTAAACCAAGGTCGTTCCTTTCAGGTTTTCCTCCAAGGTTTCAAACTTCGAGTGATCCATTCTACATTGAGTGAGGCGAGCATTGTATTCTTCCTTTTCATATAATTTTCCTTTGCCATCCCAAAATGGTGGGAGGATTTTAATAAACAATTCTTCAAACAGATCCTTGAACTCTTGCATACTTTGCTCCATCTGTGTTTCCTTGGTTTGGACTGATTTCAATAGGTTATGTTTAGCAATAACCCTCCTAGCCCAGATAATCAATGTAGTTCTATATTTAACTCCAATGGTCTGAATTTATGTAGTAGGGATGGAGTTGAGAAATTTTATGGAATTTTGGGCCCACTCTGATGGTTTCTTTGCCAAATTCTCATTCACAACAGTGCACATGCTTATGGCTGTGATGGATATGTTGTCTTTATCATTGATGAAATTAAAATACACTCTGATCTTGGCAGCTTCAACAACTATAGAATCCCAAATGATATGCTTGTCTCCCTCCAACATGTCTTTTCCTCTTAATCTCATATTCAACTTATCTATCCTTTCCTGCAAGGCTTGATTCTCCTTTTTAAATTGAGCCATTCTTTCATCCATTGCTTATATCTCCTTCTTCAATTTCTCTATGCTCCCTTTTAGCCCTTTGATTTCCCCTTCTTTCAGGGAAACTTGTGACATAACCTAGGCAGGTCCTTCAGTGTTTGTCCCAACTTCTATAGTGGGAGGTACAACTACAACCTTGTTCAACAATTTTGTTTTATCTTGTTCATATTTTCTTGCTCTAGCTGCAACACCCTAGCTTTGTAGTACATTGCCTCTTGTCGAAATTCTTATTTTTCATGTTCCAAAGAAACCAATTTTGTTGTTTGTGGATTCTCTGTGGTAGACATTTTCAATTTCTTCTTGAAGTTTTGAATTAAATTTTCCTTTTCATCCAATGAGGATTTCACCCCTTGAGGGCCTTCAGATTCTAGCCTCTTGACCTGATATTGCCATGCTCTGTTGGATGCCTTTTCTTGCCTCAACTTCCCTTCCAATTTCATTGCATAAGATGACAGCTTTTAATTCTTCAAGCTTAAACTCAGGTAATCAAAATACAACATGTCACTGGTATTCCTATGTAATTTGACTTTGTCTGGAGCACCAATGTTTTCATACCTTATCTTGATCTCAAATACTTTGTATTCATCTACAATTGTTATATTAAAGGTCCTATTCTCAATATCCTTTACTGTGAATAGAGAATATTTGTGGTGAGAAATATTTTCCACTTCATGGACTAAATTCCTCATCTCACCTATAGCCATGTTTCCTTTCTTAGCATAATGTTTTGCCAAGTCTTCTTTAGATTGATAAGATTCCCCAGATGTTTTATCAAATATGTGTTTCTTGCTGCTAAAGGTTCTTGAGTTGCCTTCACTTTGAAGCTTTCTTTCCTTTTCAACCTCTACAGTGCTAGTGCCACTTTCCAACATATATAGATTTACTTGTTCTCTGGGCTCTTCCTCCTCCAAATTCACTATCTATGGAGAATGTGTAATCTTCATCTTCTTAGGAGTCATTTTTTTATCACTGGTTCCCATGGTCTCTGAACTGCTTCTCTTGCTATAAACACTTACCTTGGGGACTTTGAATATTATTTTTTGAGGAGCTTGTTGTGTTTGACTCTTTTGCAGGGTTTCCTCCACTTGTTGTGTTTGAGTTGGTTGCAGGATTGCTTCCATATCAGCACATACTTCTAGGTTTTCCAACTTATCAAAACCCTCAACATGTTCATGCTCATAAGGGGCATGTTTTTTCATCAATATTCTCTTGGATATGATTTAATGTGGATCATATCTTCTTCCTTGTAGCTTTGAAAAACCAAACTCTTTGAGAATTTTCTTGAATCTGAGATAAGGATGATCTAGTTTTGACAATGAAGGGGGCAAATATAAAAGAGAATTTGAGGTTGGAGGCTTTGTGCAATTTCAGGAAATGCTCTGTGTCAGATATATTTATTTTCTTGATGAATTCAAAGGAAAAGACTATGGGGGTCAGAAAAATAGTCAATACATAGGGGGATTCATGAGAAATGTAATCCTCTTACATTCAGTTGATATAAATGTTTCTTTAGGAAATTATCTCTTATTGGTTTCCAAGAAAATCTTCAACAAATAGGTGTAATATCTGAAATGCCTTAGAGAGAAAAAATTCACTAGCTTTTTATGGATATTATTAGCTATGAATTGATCAAAATTGATACGGATTGAATGAACAAACTCTGAATTGAAAAGAAACAATAGGAAAATGAGCATGACTTCAACCACATGTTTGTCATTATCTAGACCTAAGACTTGACTCAAAAGGGAACAAACCCATTGAAATTCAATAACCATTATACTCACATTCATTCGAAAATACAAACTCTCTGAAAAATGTTCTCGTTTGAAAATTGTTTGTAAAAACAAATATTGAACTTCTAATGGACATTATTTGTATACCCTAATTATCTTTTCCCCATTGAAAGGTTCCGACACTGTGGAGAAAGACTCTGGTATACTGAGGGCTTCTCAAATTGACAAACTCTCTACCCTACACATGACCTCAGATCCTTGTTTATTCACGACGACATTTTCTTCATGCGAATACTATTCGACGCACCAACCTATAAATTTGGGAAAGGAGAAAGCGATTTAAACAACATACAGGACATAGGACGCCTGGCCTACTTCAAGGAATGGTATATGCCTTCCTACATTGTTGGACAGGTTGCTTCTGGAAACAGAGATGGGAGAAATGGTGATTTCAGTATCAACGACATCTAAATATTGGTCAATTAGGGATTCTTAATTTACCACAGGGTCTTTTTTTGTTACTAAAGTTATGATAGGATTTGTTGGAGCTGCCTTTTTTTTTTTTTTTTAGCCTGTTTTAAAATTTCATATCTTAATGCTTGAAATCGAAAACCGGTTTTCATATTTTCCTTTATTTTTTTTATTTTTTTTCCAAAATCTCAGAAGTCTCATCGCACAAACAGCGATGGTTATCGTACTCTTAAGGCAAAATTTATTTTTTAATCATTTAAACGAGTCTCTACTTTCGAAACTCGGGATGTCGCATGTCGAGAGTTATAGATCACATAGTTTATAAGTCCCGAGAGGCGAAATGGAGAACTAGTTTGAAAATGTTTACCTAGATCCTTACCGAGAGTAAAAATACTCTAAACTATAGTTAAGCATCATCGGGACTTGGTGTCTCGGCGTTTGCTAGCTCCAAAAGTCTTATCGTCGTAACCCCGATAGTCGAAACCGTAAGATTCTTGTTTTAATAAATCGGGTTAATGTTAAAGGTAAAAAATTTAGTCGTGGTTAAGCTTTGTCAGGAATTCGCAACTCGACATATTTTCCTTCAAAAGTTATACCTTCGAAGATTCCAGTCGCGAACTCGCGATAAAAATAGAAACGTAATTAATTAAACACTTAATCCAGTTTTATCCTCCAATTTAATTAAATCATATCATCGCGATCTCGCGATTTTGCAACTCGGCATAAGAGCCTCCCGGAAGCTATACCTTCGAAGCTCCGAGTCGTGAAGTCGAGATATAAATAAAAATGTGATTAATTAAACATTTAATCTTGGTTACGTTTTGTATTAATCAAAGCTAATTGTCGCAATCTCGGGTTTTGGAGGTGTAAAGGGTTAAAGTGAAAACTCCTGATGAGGTGAGTGTCGAAAGATTAATTAACATTTAAAAAGGACTGATTAATCAAGCTAAGCCAACATTTTCATTGTTTTAATACGGAAGTTAATATGCACAGTGTCTGAGGCGATTTTAAACTTTCTTTGCGCCAACTTGCATTACGAACTATCAAAAATTGATGACATTAATTGGAAATGAGGCGAATTGACAAGTAAGGTTTGGTTTTTATTGCTAAATTTGTACTTAAGAATGATTTGACCCTTCTGTCCCTAAGGACGACCTAGTTTTAAATAGTCGAAGACATGGATTTTTTGTTTGTTGTTTCAAATTTCATTTATATTCTATGCAGAGCCAACTTTTCACGAGCGATCTAATTTCTGTATGTATACATAATTTTATCGCAGGAGAGCTAAAGTAGAATCCCTCGCCATGGCCCCGCGAAAAGCGTCTAAAGCCACTATTGAGGTTTCAGGACAAGGTTCAGACAACGTTTCTGATACTTCACCTCGAAGTGTCGACTCTATCAGGACCTAGTCACATATTTTTGAGGTTCTACAGTCTGAATTGGTAGATTTCTTGGATGATTCCAGTGGAAATGAAAAAGATGACCTGATCACCAAGTATAATATCGTCGTCTAGGCTCAAATGCATAAAGTAGCAGCTAGGCCATGTCTACTCCCTTATTACGATATGGTCTGGTGGGTGTTAGACCATGTAGATATACCAACGAGAACCATCATCAATGAGAAGAGGGTCACCATTGGGACTTTCAGACCCGAACAATTGCGGGCTATGTACAAGTTGCCAGCCGTTTTGAGATTTGTTTACAATGTCGAATTCCTGGAGGATTTTAAACAGAAGGAATGTGTGAAATACGACAAGACTATGTTTGGCTTAATCAAAGATTGGGTTTCACACCCTGCGAAGTTCAGGGTGGACAGTAATGGTATATATTCAATAGCTTCTCTGGAATCACAGTTCAAATATATCACTATGATGACCTGCAGATTATATGGGAGAGAGGACACCACACATTTTTTCCTTCAATAGGTGCCTCTAATTCACACGGTCTCTGAACGTTGTTCCTTCAACTGGGCTAAACTACTGTATGTTTTCTGACACCTTTTCCCTTGATGAGTTGGAGCTGGACTCCATTGGAGGCTGAGCCCATCCATGTCTACCATTCAAAGTTGTGGGAAGACAAAGCCTCAGATTTTGTGTATGAAACTTTTAACGGGGTGATGGTACCATTGCATGTCACTATCTTCGACCACCCGCCACCCAGGATCTCAGACAATATCATGGTAAATCTGAGCAGTATAGCCGACTGGTACGTGGAAGCGGAATTTTCATATCTCAGAGTTTTCAGCGCTTTTGTTCCTCCGAATGCCTTACCATTATTCATACATGATAGGTTGGCTTGTCGTGAGGTTGCCAGACAAACCGTAATCGGTGGCGTAAGCAACGAGCTTAAGGGATATTCTAAGAAGGTATGGCCACTTTTTCCTATTCATTTAAGTTCCTATTTTTTGTTAGATTTCATGCATGCTAAAGCTGAGGCAGCAGCCCTGGAAGACCTGAAATTGGTTCATGTTGAATTCAAAAAGCACGATCCACAGAGGGTCACAAGTAATCACTTATCCAGTTGCGGGCTAAAAAGGTTTAAACATGAAAATTCAACCTTGGATGACATTTTTCGAGGCGCGAGATATTATGCAAAGGTGTTGGCTCGGATACAAGCCCTGGCACCCGAAGAGAGGGCCGATGTTTTAAAATTCCAAGAACATTGACGGAGTTGTATTCCCCCAGTATTGCGGGGTGAAAATCCAATAACAGTAGAGGGGCAACAAAAAGAAGCCAAAGCCTCAAAAGATTCAACACCAAAAGAACACCAGGATAGGGAGGGGCAAACTAGGAGTTTGAAACCGGAAATAAAAACTCCTGACCTGTTGAAGAAGTAGACTCCAGTTACCACTCCAGGCCAGTCAGCTAAGCAAATCAAAGATCCCATCACCTCCATTACCCCCTTACAGTCAACTCAAGGGAACATAGACGCAAGGTGGATTTTCAACGAAGAATTGAGACCTGTAAGGATGGAAGAGCTTCCGCCAAATGAGTTCTTTTTTGATAAAAAGAGAAAAGTTGTGGTAAAAAGAGAATTCTATCAAGAAGAGGGATCAACGGCCAAGAAGTTCAAGGTGTTGACCGATGCGAAAGATAATAAGAAAGAAGAGTTTGCTATAGAAATAACCAGGACATTAGGGGCGTATGCTACGACAAACCAATTTTCAGTCAGGGTTTTGAAAAATCAGCTGAAGCAAAAAAATCGCCTCATCAAAACCTTAGAAGCTAAACTAGCCACATCAGAGGAGGTTGCCAAGGACTAGGCAAGTGCAGGAATAGAACAAGCAAGAATGGCCGACAAAAAGGAATTTGAGCTGCTCAAAGCTAAGCTCGAACAAGTAGAGTTGGTAGCTCGGACCAGTCAGATATAGGTGGGCTAGCAAAAAGACTTGATTGAGCAGCTATAGGTTAGATTAGAGTTCACTGAAATCCAAGTTATAAATATCAGGATATTCCAGTCCCAAGCTATGGAGATTCGGATCAGGGTTTCTAGAGCCCAGCGAAGTTTACTTGCAAAGATAGAAACAATTCGGGACAATTGTCTTATTATTGATCAAGTATCAGAAAACTTATCTGTCATAGAGAGAGAAGATGGAGCAGCTCGGGTCGCATTTCAAGAGGCTGTAATAGCTACAACAAATAGGGAATCGGGAAAAAGTTCTAAGTTTTCCATTTCGGAACAGACCCGAGGTAATATTTTGTTGAAAGAATGGGAACGCAACATCTCAGAAGGAAAATTGCAAGCCAAGAAGGTAATGAAATCCTGTGAAGAAGCTTTTAGTTCCATAGATGGAAATCTATTAGGCATTGATAGCGAGAGTAATGCTGAGACACTGAGCCAAATGGATATGGAGAAACTCGCGCTTGATATAAATGAAAAAGAAGAAAGAGATTCGGCCGAAATCTCACAAGTAACTATGGCAGACATAGTTCAAATAGATAAATGTATGATTAAACCAAGTGTGAAATTCTGCACTATTGACACCCTAGACCAACAGATGGAAGAAAGGTTGCCGCAATTAGTCAGAGATTGTTACATTTTTTAGGAAAATTGTCAAGCGGAACCTTCAAGGTTGATATCTCATCTGGTGGAAAAATGTGTCACTTGTACCGAGCATGCGAGAGGGCAGGCTTCTGGTACCAAATAAAGACATAGGATAAATAAATGAAACGATTGATCTCCTTCGTGTTGTAACTGAAAATCCTAGAACGATTGAGATTCCATCATATGTAAATATGTATAAATATACAATAAAAGGAAGGAACAAAGGGTTGGACCTTTTTGGGTCGATTGTAATAAATATTTTCCTCCCACGGGAGTTAATATAAAGAAAATCCGAAGATTCTCAATTCCTTCATGATTGTGTTATGAGTTTGTTTCCTTGTATTTCATATCTAATTTCATTTCATATATGTATCTGATGAATGCTTCGCTATAATTTAGTACAACCTCTACTATAGTAAATAAATTTTAGTTTTCTATATTGTTTACGATTTTTCCTCTGTACCGGCTATCAGCAGGTATAAGACCAGTGAACATTTTAGATTTATATATTTTTTTTATGCTTCATCGGGTTATTTCTTTATTTTTTTCTTCTTATGCTTATAAGTGAGATTATCCCTTGATAGGAGCCTTACATGATAGACAACTTAATTTTTTCTTATACCTCACACACATTTATTAAAATATAACTCATTTACGGGAAAGGGCCTTTGGTTTGCACCCTGTTTTCACTACCGGAGCTGTAAACTCTCCTTTATACGACCGAAATCGAGACAACATCTAAAAAGTTTCTTTGAGATTTTTTTATTATTATGTTCCTCTATGACTGTCCCTGTGACAAGACAGCCTAATATCCAACCTGGACTATCAGATCAAACACATATTGCCTTGAATATTTTTTATACTTTTCTTAAAACAACCATTACCCGGGTAGAACTGGAACGTTTGTGGGCAGCGATTGAAAGGAACATAAACATCCAGGAACAATTGGAAGCTAGACAACAACCTAGAAATCAGCCCTAGCTTCCCTTGCCGAAGTTTGACATTTCTTCCTTCTCTACCCCTTACTCACTTTCGGATGCCTAGACATTTTACTTCTGAGCCTTAAGTACAGACTCTGGAACAACATCTTTCTGGCGTCTCTACCGAGGACCGAAGTTATGAAATCGTTTTCCCTGGTAAAATGACATTTTTTCATTGAAAGTGCCACCCTTTGATAGTGAACAAAGAGTGCACACCTTTTAAAGGCTTTAGAATCTTTCACTTGGCGACTCCACGATTAATAAGCTGGCATCCGGATGAAGTAATACTAGGAAAAACCTGGATGGTAAACAGACCACACCCGTTACCGATCCTGAGAAGATTTTAAAGGCGAGAGGCTCTCTTAAGACGACCCCTGCAGTCTATCAGCTTAAATACCCACAACTAAAGACCAAGAGTTCTTTTGAACCTTCAACTTCACAGAGCCCTCTTTTCGACACTAAGGATCTAACATCAAACTACTTTGAAGTTAGAAGTGAAACCCATCTGATAACCCCCGTAGAACATAAAGGAAAAAGTCTTGTAGAAAATTTATCTACTTTTGATATATCTTCAACTCTTCAATCGAATTTCACAACCTCACACAGTCTCGAAGAATATTTCACACATCCAGTTTCCACACCCATTGGTTCCCCTGACTACAT
>SNQJ01S0060820.1:48922-66926 GCA_010110895.2 Picea sitchensis
AAAAATGTCGTAGGTATGGTCTATCCTTAAACCCCAAGAAATCACACTTCGCCATGCAAGAAGGTAAAATTTTGGGTCATATTGTATCTAAGGATGGAATTAAGATTGATTCCAAGAGGGTTGAAGCGATAGACACTATAAACATTCCTAGAAATGTAAAATAAATTCAATCTTTCTTAGGAAAAATAATTTTTTTACAAAGATTTATCCCAAATTTCGCTAAAATTGTAAAATTGATCACAAATATGCTGAAAAAGAACAGCAAAGTAAAGTGGACCAAAGAGGCCAAAGCGTCATTCACACACATTAAGAAAGTCATAGTCGAGGCACCTGTATTGGAAAGCCCCGATTATCTAAAAGATTTTCTTATTTTCTCGTTTGCCTCCGAACACATGATTGTTGCAGTGCTCCTCCAAAAAAACGAAGAGGGTTTCGAACAGCCGATCACCTTTTTCAGAAAGAGCCTCAAAGACGTAGAACTTAAATATGATATAATAGAAAAATAAGTGTACGCCATGGTAAAATCACTGAAGGAATTTATAACATATGTATTACACTCCAAGATAATCATGTACGTACCTACAAGTTTTGTGAAAGATATTTTGGTACAACCAGACAGTGATGGGAAAAGAGGACAATGGCTTGCCAAGATTCAATAATTTGACCTGGAAATCAAACCTACTAAACTGATAAAGGGACAAGGCCTGGCCAAACTTATGGCTGAATCAAATCTCAGAGCTCTAGATATAAACTGCCTGCAAGAAGGTGAGGAAGACATGAACATAAATGAGCTTGATGAACGAACAAGTGCAATTAAAATCGAGGAGAAGTTTGTATCATCAGAATGGTACAGAAACATAGTATCCTACTCGTTGAATCTAAAATGCCTAAGTGAACTATCACCATCAAATGCCAGGACTTTAAAGCTTCATGCGGTTAAGTATTGTATTGCCGAAAATCAACTATATTGGAAAGACCCACTCGGTTTCTTGTTAATCTGCTTAGTCAAATCAGAAACAGAAAGGGTTATAAATGAATTTCATGAAGGAGTGTGTGGAGGACATCACGCGTGGAGGGCCATAGCTTACAAAATTATGAGGGTTGGGTATTACTGGACAAAACGTTTCTCAGACGTTAACGCCAAGGTCCGTGCCTGTAACCCTTGTCAGCTATTTGCAGGCAAACAGAAACTCTCGGTGCTACCTTTAGTTTCGGTCAAAACTGAAGCCCCTTTTCAACAATGGGGTCTAGATTTTATAGGAGAGATTAATCCACATTCTAGCGCCCAACACAAGTGGATCTTAACTGCCACAGACTACTTTACTAAATGGGTAGAAGCTATTCCAACCAAAAGGGAAACTGACTTGGTGGTAATAGATTTCTTAGAAGACAATATCTTGTCAAGATTTGGCTGCCCCCGAAAGATAGTCACGAATAATGCCCAAGCTTTCAAATCTATGGCTATGATCAGCTTTTTCCAAAAGTATAATATTGTTCTCGGCCATTCTAAAACGTACTACCCCCAAGGAAATCGATTGGCCGAGTCGTCTAACAAGAGCTTGATCAATATAATTAAGAAAGTGTTGGATGAAAACAAAAAGTCTTGGCATGTGCATTTAAAGTACACCTTGTGGGTGAATCGCATAGGCACTAAAAAGTCTATCGGCATGTCCCCTTTTCATATGGTATATGGGACAAACGTGGTGTTACCTATAAATTTAGCTCTCCCAGTGATGAAATTATGCCAAGATCAGAAAGAATAACCTAATCATCTCACCATGAGGATAAACCAGCTAATCGAGGTTCAACAGCACAGGGTCGAAGTAGATGAAAGGTTGTAGAAGTATCAAGATGACATGAAGGAATTATTCGACCGTAGGGAAAAGGATAGATATTTCCTCCCAGGTGATTTAGTATTAAGGTGGGATGCAAGGAGGGAAGAAACAATTAAACATGGTAAATTCGATCACCTCTAGTACGGGCCGTTCAAAGTCTCGGCTCTCGAAGGAAAAAAAAAAATCCTACTAGAAAATCTAGACGGTGAAATCCTCAATGCCCCTGTCAACGGGCATTACCTGAAGCATTATATGACATAAGCGGCCATAAATTTAAAAAAAAAGAAAGAAAGAAAGAAAGATTTGTATATTCATATATAGAATTTTTTACATATGTATATATATTTCATTACGCATTACTATTTTGATTTCCTTTTCTTTTCATAAATTATCGACACCTTTCAAAAAGCCTCGATAAGCTTCATATTTTCCTTTTACATGTTTCCAGCTACAAACAAAACGAGCAGGAGAGGTACACAAAAATTCGAGTATCGGAAAATAAATTGGCTTAAACAGGTGATATAAAAGATTTTTGATAGTTTGGGAAGAAAACGAAATGGTAAGGTAAAGGTGAGATTTCCTAAAAGACTTGTTCTGAAGGGATATCAAAGAAAACCAAGATAACCTCATAAGATACAACAACATCATCTAAACTAATAAATAAAAAGAACATTTCCATGGTTAATTGTTTACGAAAGAATAATATTAAATAAACAAGTCATTCAAAGTAAAGCGCCCCCGAAAAAGATTTTCAAGAGTCAGTTTTGATTTTTTGACCTCTATTTTTCAGTTTACAGATCTCTATCTGTCACCCTTTTCTTCTTTCGGGTTTACCTTTTGAAAAAGACAGCATATTTCCGGTTTCACATACGTAAGGGGAATAGATTACGTCTTAACCTCGAGAGTTTCAAAGCAGATTGTGAAAATTAAGCTGGTCTTCACAACTCCTCGGTCCCTTGCTAAACAAAGTGACGCTTAAGTGATCCATAACTTTCTAGGTTTTTCAACAATTTCGGAGGATTGAGGCTTGCTCAAATAGAACACCCCAATAAATAAATTTTCCCCTTTCTCCCTGTGAATGAAGGTGTTGTGAAAGTTAAGGGAAGGTTGGTACTGAGTAATCAAAGTAAGTTGATAGATCTATAATGCAAAATATTACACAGATATCAGTCCTCATATAAACTGATTGCCCCCATCTTTGCGCTCTAAAAAAGAAAATTATAAGACAAGTAGTGAAAGGAAATTCAGAAATGATTGCCCCCATCTAGTCCAAAAGACGATGAAAGAAAATTTAGAAATGATTGCCCTTGTCTTAGCATTTAAATGCATAAATATATTTCGAAGTGGTGAAAGGAAATTCAGTAAAAAGGGCCAGATAACTTCACCGGGGTACTGAACAGACTCGCTGGAAGTGAAGCAATATCTGAGATATCTGTAAGGCTGTTATACATGAATATCACTCTACTTTGGTAACCAATTCTTTTTAAAACCTGATCTACATCCCAAGTTCAGACAGGGCTTCCTGATTAAAGACATATAATTTTCTTCTTTTGATGCAAGCCGATAGCCATAAGATCTGTTGGGTCTCCTAGAACTGTTTTGATTATCTTAACGCAGACCTGAATTCAGTAATGAGAAGGAGAAAGTCGTGAAAGGGATTACAACTAAGTGTAAAAAGTATCTGAGTTTTGAAAGATTTTTGAAGGTGAAAGACGAAGTCCCTTTCCCCTTCGATATCTTGTTCTAAGGAACATTTTCGCTGGATTAAAGCCATTGACTCCATTTACCCAATATAGGCACGTGGTCTATTGTTCTTCCCATCTTGTAGGAAAACAGGATCCCTAGTTGGAGCCTATGTTGGAGCCGCCTTTTTTTTTATTATTAGCCTGTTTTAAAATTTCATATCTTAATGCTTGATGTCGAAAGTCGGTTTTCATATTTTCCTTCTTTTTATTTTTTTTTAAATATCAGAAGTCTCATCGCACAAATAGCGACGGTTATCGTACTCTTAAGGAAAGATTTATTTTTTAATCATTTAAACAAGTCTCTACTTTCGAAACTCGGGATGTCGCATGTCGGGAGTTATAGATCACATAGTTTATAAGTCTCGAGAGGTGAAACGATGAACTAGTTTGAAAACGTTTACCCAGATCCTTACCGAGATTAAAAATACTCTAAACTACAGTTAAGCATCATTGGGACTTCGTGTCTTGGCATTTTCTAGCTCCAAAAGTCTTACCGTCATAACCCCGATAGCCAAAACCGTGAGATTCTTGTTTTAATAACTCGGGTTAATGTTAAAGGTGAAAAGTTTAGCCGTGGTTAAGCTTTGTCAGGAATTCGCAACTCGTCGTATTTTCCTTCAAAAGTTATACCTTCGAAGCTCCGAGTCACGAAGTCATGATAAAAATAGAAACGTAATTAATTAAAAACTTAATCCGGTTTTATCCTCCAATTTAATTAAATCATATCATCGCAATCCTGCGATCTCGCAACTCGGCATAAGAGCCTCCCGTAAGCTATACCTTCGAAGCTCCGAGTCGCAAAGTCGTGATATAAATAAAAACGTAATTAATTAAACACTTAATCTTGGTTACGTTTTGTATTAATCAAAGCTAATTGTCACAATCTCGGGTTTTGGAGGTGTAACTCCCGATGAGGTGAGTGCTGAAAGATTAATTAACATTTAAAAATGACTGATTAATCAAGCTAAGCCAACATTTTCATTGTTTTAATATGGAAATTAATATGCACAGTCTCCGAGGCGATTTTAAACCTTCTTTGCGCCAACTTGCATTACGAACTGTAAAAAATTTATGACATTAATTGGAAATGAGACGAATTGACAAGTAAGGGTTTGGTTTTTATTGCTAAATTTGTATTTATGAACGATTTAACCGTTCTGTCCCTAAGGACGACCTAGTTTTAAATAGTCGAAGACATGGATTTTTTGTTTGATGTTTCAAATTTCATTTCTATTCTACGTAGAGCCAACTTTTCGCGAGCGATCTAATTTCTATATGTATACATATTTTTATCGCAGGAGAGCTAAAGTAGAATCCCCTGCCACAGCCCCGCGAAAAGCATCTAAAGCCACTGTTGAGGTTTCAGGACAAGATTCAGACAATTTTTCTGATACTTCACCTCGAAGTGTCGACTCTATCAGGACATGGTCACATATTTATGAGGTTCTACAGTCTGAATTGGTAGATGTCTCGGATGATTCTAGTGGAAATGAAAAAGCTGACCTGATCACCAAGTATAAGATCATCGTCTAGGCTCAAATGCATAAAGTAGCGGTTAGGCCACGTCTGCTCCCTTATTATGATATGGTCTGGTGGGCGTTAGACCATGTAGATATACCAACCAGAACCATCATCAACGAGCAGAGGGTCACCATTGAGACTTTCAGACCCGAACAATTGCAGGTTATGTACAAGTTGCCAGTCGTGTCAAACTTTGTTTACAATGCCGAATTCCTGGAGGATTTTAAACAGAAGGAATGTGTGCAATACGACAATACTATGTCTGGTTTAATCAAAGATTGGGTTTCACACCCTACGAAGTTCAGGGAGGACAGTAATGGTATATATTCAATATCTTCTCTGGAACCATAGTTCAAATATATCGCTATGATGACCTGCAGATTATATGGGAGAGAGGACACCACACATTTTTTCCTTCAATGGGTGCCTCTAATTCACACGGTCGCCGAAGGCTGTTCCTTCAACTGGGCTAAACTACTATCTGATAGTTTGACCACTCGAGTTACAGAGTATCAAGCGCAGAAGGAGAGCGGAAAGATTGCTTCATTCTTTATGTCCATGTATATCATGGACGCTGTATGTTTTTTGACATCTTTTCCCTTGATGAGTTGGAGCTGGACTCCATCAGAGGCTGAGCCCATCCATGTCTACCATTCAAAGTTGTGGGAAGACAAAGACTTAGATTTTGTTTATGATATTTTTAACTGGGTGATGGTACTTCTGCATGTCACTATCTTCGGCCACCTGCCACCCAGGATCTTAGACAGTATCGTGCTAATTTTCAGCAGTATAGCCGATTGATACGTGGAAGAGGAATTTTCATATCTCATAGTTTTTGGCCCTTATGTTCCTCCGAATGCCTTACCATTATTCATACCCGATAGGCTGGCCTATCGTGACGTTTCCAGACAAACCATAATAGATGGTGTAAGCAAGGAGCTTAAGGGATATTCTAAGAAGGTATGGCCACCTTTTCCTATTCATTTAAGTTCCTATTCTTTGTTAGATTTTGTGCATGCTAAAGCTGAGGCAGCAACCCTGGAGGACCTGAAATTGGTTCATGTCGAATTCAAAAAGCACGATCCATAGAGGTTTGTAAGTAATCACTTAGCCAGTTGCGGGATAAAAAGGTTTGAACATGAAAATTTTCCCTCCGATGACATTTTCCGAGGTGCGAGATCTTATGCAGAGGTGTTGGCTCGGATACAAGCCCTGGCACCCAAAGAGAGGGCCAATGTTTTAAAATTCCAAGAACATCGATGGAGTTATCTTCCCCCAGTATTGCGAGGTGAAAATCCAATAACAGTAGAGGGGCAGCAAAAAGAAGACGAAGGCTCAAAACATTCAGCACCAAAAGAACACCAGGACAGGGAGGGGCAAACTAGGAGTCTGAAACCAGAAATAAAAACTCCCAACCCACCGAAGAAGTAGACTCCAATTACCACTCCAGACCAATCAGCTAAGCAAATTGAAGATCCCGTCACCTCCATTACTCCCTTATAGTCAACTCAAGGGAACATAGACGCAGGGTGAATTTTCAACGAAGAATTGAGACCTATAAGGATGGAAGAGCTTCCGCCAAATGAGTTCTTTTTTGATAAAAAGAGAAAATTTGTGGTAAAAAGAGAATTCTATCAAGAAGAGGGATCAACGACCAATAAGTTCAAGGTGTTGACCGATGGGAAAGATAAGAAGAAAGAAGAGTTTTCTACAGAAATATCTGGGACATTAGAGGCGCATGCTACGGCAAACCAATTTTTAGTCGGGGTTTTGAAAAATCTGCTGAAGCGAAAAAATCGCCTCATCAAAACCTTAGAAGATAAACTAGCCACAACAGAGGAGGCTTCCAAGGACCAAGCAAGTGCCAGAATAGAACAAGCAAGAATGGTCGACAAAAAGGAAATTGAGCTTCTCAAAGCTAAGCTTGAACAAGCAGAGCTGGTAGCTCAGACCAGTCAGATATAGGTGGGCCAGCAAAAAGATTTGATTGAGCAGCTACAGGTTAGATTAGAGTTCACCGAAAGCCAAGTTATAAATATCGAGATATTCCAGTCCCAGGCTATGGAGATTAGGAGCAGGGTTTCTGCAGCCCAGCGAAGTTTACTAGCAAAGATAAAAACGATTCGGGACAATTGTCTGCTTATTGATCAAGTATCAGAAAACTTATCTATCAGAGAGAGAGAAGCTAGAGCAGCTCGGGTCACATTTCAAGAGGTTGTAATAGCTACAACAAATAGGGAATCGGGAAAAAGTTATAAGTTTTCCATTTCGGAATAGACCTGAGGTAATATTTTGTTGAAATAATGGGAACACATCATCTCAGAAGGAAAATTGCAAGCCAAGAAGGTAAAGAAATACTGTGAAGAATCTTTTGGTTCCATAGATGAAAATCTGTTAGGCATTGATAGCAAGAGTAATGTTGAGATGTTGAGCCAAATGGATATGGCGAAACTCGCGCTTGATATAAATGAAAAAGAAGAAAGAGATTCGGCCGAAATCTCACAAGTAACTATGGCAGACATAGTTCAAATAGATAAATGTATGATTAAACAAGTGTGCAATTGTGYACTATTGACACCCTAGACCGACAGATGGAAGAAAGGTTGTCGCAATTAGTCAGAGATTGTTACATTTTTTAGGCAAATTGTCAAGCAGAACCTTCAAGGTTGATATCTCAACTGGTGGAAAAATGTGTCACTTGTACCGASCATGCGAGAGGGCGGGCTTCTGGTACCAAATAAAGACATAGAATAAAGAAATGAAACAATTGATCTCCTTCGTGTTGTAACTGAAAATCCTGCAACGATTGAGATTCCATCATATGTAAATCTGTATAAATATACAATAGAAGGAAGGAACAAAGGGCTAGACCTTTTTGGGTCGATTGTAATAGAGATTTTCCTCCCTCGAGAGTTAATATAAAGCAAATCTGAAGATTCTCGATTCCGTCATGACTGTGTTATGAGTTTGTTTCCTTGTATTTCATATATGTATCTAATGAATGCTTCACTATAATTTAGTACAACCTCTACTATAGTAAATAAATTTTATTTTTCTGTATTGTTTACCGTTTTTCCTCTGTATCAGCTATCAGCAGGTATAAGATCAGTGAACATTTTAGATTTCTATATATATTTTATGCTTCATTAGGTTATTTCTTTATCTTTTTCTTCTTCTGTTTATAAGTGAGATTCTCCCTTGATAGGAGCCTTACATGATAGACAACTTAATGTTTTCTTATACCTCACACACATTTATTAAAATATAACTCAGTTATTGGAAAGGGCCTTTGGTTTGCACCCTATTTTCACTACCTGAGCTGTAAAATCTCCTTTATACGACCGAAATCGATACAACATCTAAAAAATTTCTTTGAGATTTTCTTATTATTTTGTTCCTCTATGACTGTCCCTGTGACAAGACAGCCTAATATCCAACCCGGACTATCAGATCAAACATATATTGCCTTGAATATTTTTAATACTATTCTCAAAACAACCACTACCCGGGTCGAACTAGAACGTTCGTGGGCAGCGATTGAAAGGGACATGAACATCTAGGAACAGTTGGAAGCTAGACAACAACCTAGAAATCAGCCCTAGCTTCCCTTGCCGAATGTTGACATTTCTTCCTTCTCTACTCCTTACTCACTTTCGGATGCCTAGACACTATACTTCTGAGCCTTAAGTACAGACTCTAGAACAATAGGATCCATGGCTACGACGAAAAATACTTGGAAATGAGTAGAAATGGCATGAAATTGACGTAATGTTGAGTTGTATTTGAACCCGGGTTGTCCCGCCAAGTCTCAAACGGTCCAGTTGTTCTAAATAACAATAAAATACATAAAAAATTCCCTTTATACACTTTTTCCAAATTTCGTGGGTGCGAGGAAGTGATTTGCGACAACCCTCTTCTCACCCCGAAATGCACTCGATGGCACCACGTGATCCTGACCGAAAACCACGGTTTAGATTTTGACCCAATTTCTAAAATTGTCCTCTGCCCAACTTCTCCCCCCGAAATGATCCTCGACCGTCGATCTGGAGAGCTCGCGATCTACGGTGTATCGGATCCCATCACCTTAGCGCCCCCACCACATTTAGCCTCTTCCTGCCAGATTTATCCCCTTCCCTAGTTTATCGAGCTTCCAAACCAATTTAGCACCTCGCTAAGTCTTGAAATCTCAATTTCACATAAAATTTTAATGGTGATAACATGAGCTCCAACTAGGGATGTTATCCTCCCAACAAGGTAGAAAATAATGACAGACGAAGTGTCTACCCATTAGCATTTATTTTACTCCTGCAACTAAATCTATCAACATCTTATTCACAAAACTCAAATTATACTTAGCATAACTTAGTTCCTTCACTCCAGGCTTCAATTTCTATTGATTTGATCTCGATTTCTTCAACTGAAAAACAAAAATGGTTATAAACAACGAACGGAAGGGTGAAAATTCCTTTAAGAGAGATAATGCTTGAGAAACCTGCCATTCACAGGTCCTCCACCAATGAGATCTCCATTATGTTCATATAGCATATATGCATTATTTCCATGCTATGCCATAATTTTGAAAGGTCCCAGCCACAGATGGTCAAATTTCCCATGTTGTCCTCTATCTTCATTCCTGGAATCCCATTTCAACACCAAATCCCCTACTTTGAAATCATCTTCCTTAGTATGTCTGTCAAAATCCTTTTTAATTATGTCTTGGTGTAATTGAGAGTACTTGAAGGCTTTCTCCCTTATTTGTTGGACATTGATTAGTTCATTTGTCCTCCTCTGGGTGGCATCTAGTTCAACATATTTCTCTTGTAATAATATCATCACTGAAAATCCTAACGAAGTAGGAAAGATTGCCTCTGTGCCATACACAATCTAGAAGGGTAAAGTGGAAATGGATCTTTTAGTAGTGATCATGTCAGACCATAGTGCATGGATAAGTTTCATGTGCCAAGCCTTTTTGTTATCTTGCAACAATTTTTTGACAATTATGTTTAAGAATTTATTGGACGATTCAACCAATCCATTACCTTGAGGGTAATAAGATGTGGAATGGCCAAGAGTTATATTGTAATCAGTATATGTGGCTTTCCTGGTAGGGACTGCTTCAATCCACTTGGTGAAATAATCTATGGTTGTCAGTATCCATTTATGCTGAGCTGAGGAATGTGGATGAATTTCTCCTATGAAATCAAGGCCCCATTGTCTAAAAGGTTCCTCAAAAGAGATAGGCTTCAGGGGAAAAGGCTGCAATTTTCTCTTTCCATAAAAAATTTGGCATTCATGACAGCTTGAAACTTCTTTGTCAGCATCAGAAAAAATGATAGGCCAATATAACCCAACTCTCAGTATCTTGTGCACAATATTTTTCCAATAATGGTTCCCTCCACAATCACCTTTATGAAACTCTCTGATGGTATTTTCCACTTCCTCATCCAACAAACAACTCAACAAGATTCCTCCAGGATCCTTCCAATACAGAGATGGATTTAAAATGAATAAATTTGTTGCTTTCAGCTTCAAAAACCTGGCCTTAGTTTTTATCAATTTAGGAGGAGCCTATAGATTTATCAACACATAAATAATGTCAGCATACCATGGGGATTCAAGGAATTTTCGGGATACCTGAGGGGCCTTTTCTTCTTCTTAATATGCTGACAAATCAGTAATGAACTTAATTCCCAAGAGCTCACAATTTGTCTGTGCCATCAACTTTGCAAGTCCCTTCCCCTTAATCAACTTGGTAGGTTTGATCTCAAGGTCATAATCCAAAAACATAGCTATCCACTTGCCCCTTATTCCCTTAGTATTAGGCTGAGTTTAAATGTTCTCCACAAAACTGTTGGGTACATAAGAAATGGTATGAGAATGCAAAATATAAAATCTAAACTCTTGCAGGGCCTTGACCATTGCATATTCCTACTTCTCCATGATATCATACTTTAATGGGGAACCCCTCAATGTCCTTCTATAGTAGGCTATAGGCCTCTCAAAATTATGTTCATATTTTTGTAAGAAGACACCAACAATGGTGTGCTCTGAGGCAAAAGAAAACAATATAAAGTCTTTTGCAAGATTAGGACTGGCCAACACTGGGGATTTGGTTAATGCCACTTTAATATCTTCAAAGGATTTTATGGCTTCAGGGGTCCACTTTATCTCACTTCCTTTCTTGAGCATGTTAGTGATATTGTTTATGATTTCACCCAGGTTAGGGATGAATCTTCTTAGAAAATTTACTTTCCCCAGGAAATATTTCACTTTTTTTGCTTCAGGGTGTGACAATTTTTAGGATTCCATCACCTCTGTTGGGATCTATCTTTATTACCTCCTTTGAAATAATGTGACCAAGAAACTCCCCCTCTTCCATGCCAAAATTATACTTCTTGGGGTTCAATGAAATTCAAAACTTCCTACACTTTTGAAAAGACCTCCTTAGATGCTTAAAATGTTCTTCATCAGAAAGTGAATAATAGTGATATCATCTAATTAAATAACAATAAATTTATCTTTTTCATCAGCAAAAGCTATATCCATATCTCTTTGAAAATATTATCTTGTATTCATGAGCCCAAAAGGAATTTTGGCATACATGAAGGTGCCCCATGGTGTTGTAAAGGTTGTAGTTTCCTAATCATCAGGGTGTACCATGATTTGATTGTACCTAGAGGAACCATCCAACATTGATATCTTTTGAGAACCAACCAGTTTTTGTAGAATGTGATCCATATTAGGCAATCGGTAATTGTCCTTGAGAGATACTCTATTCAAATTTCTAAAGTCTACACATAATCTGATCTCTCCACTCTTCTTTCTGACATGTACCAGATTTTCCACCCACTTAGAAAATCTCAAAGACACTATGATCTTGACTTCAAATAGATTCTTTATCTCTTTCTCAATCAAGGGAAGCATCAAAGGATTAATTCTTATTAATTTATGTTTGAAAGGTTTATGATCCTCTTTGATTGAAATCACATGCTGAATCACCTTAGTATCATAAACTTTCATATCTTCGTAACTCCAGGCAAAAACATCAGGAAATTCTTTTATTAAATTGATACACCTTTTCTTGACCTCTGGGCTAAGTGTCTTGGACAAATTAATGATCTTGGGATCGTCCTGAATCCTAATGTTGCAATCCTCAACATCTCCATCATTTGCAGTAATTTTAGGACTCCTAGCCAAATCATTATTGTCAAAGAGTTTCTCCAATGGGACCAAACCTTTGGGAATGATTTTATTTTTTAGTTGCATTATATCTTTAACAACAATCTGATTCTTGAAATAACCATCATTTTTTAACACAAATGCATCTTCTTCTTCACCACAATATTCCTCATCTATATTCAAATTTTCAAATTCATCCTCCATCTTGAGGAAACTTTCTATTTGTTTATCATTTTTGAAAACTTGCCAGTACTTAATATTATCTGGTACTGTTGGTCTGTGCTTGACCTCGACCTGATATTTTTTGTTAGGGAAAATTTAAATTTTGAAGACTGAGTTTGAAGTAGCCAGGGCATCAACAATCTGATTC
Organism: Picea sitchensis; assembly: GCA_010110895.2. Taxonomy (NCBI): domain Eukaryota; kingdom Viridiplantae; phylum Streptophyta; class Pinopsida; order Pinales; family Pinaceae; genus Picea; species Picea sitchensis. The sequence continues at coordinate 61,573 of SNQJ01S0060820.1, forward strand.
TTCCCTCTTGGAATCACTGAAAGATTATACTCTGGAAATTTCTCAAGAAGATCAAGCAATATATTTCTATAGGCCCTCAGCCTAGGATGCTTTTCTTGGTATATACCCTTTATCTGATTGATAATTAGTTCAGAATATCCATGTACAACTATTATCTTAGCAACCATTTCTTTCAAAGTCTTCAATCCCAACACTAATGCCTCATATTCAACCATGTTGTTTGTGCAATCAAAAGTGAGTTTATAAGAACACAGTTTTGTACTTCCTTTGGGGAGGTTAATCCACACACCAGCCCCTGCTCCTTCTCTACTAACAACTCCATTGAAGCTCATATTCCACATCCAAATTTTTGCATCATTTTGTTGATCAGATTGGTCTTTGGTAGCCATATTGATCTCTGGCACTTTCTCTTCCAAATTTGAATCATTAAAGAAAATGGAAGAACCAATCTCAGTCTCCACAGAGTAAATGGGATGGTTTTTTGGTTGGGATTTGTTACTAACCATTTACTTGAGCAATGCTTGCCTGTACAACCTCCTATCTTGAACAAAGACATGGATAGTGGCATATGAAACATCCATTTGCAAAGTCCCTTTCAAATTTGCAACCCATGACCTAGATAACAACATACCAAATTTAGGAGGGATATTAGAAACCACCACATCCATGACCATATTTTTTGCTAGAATTTGAGACAAATATACCACTAGATCTTTGATTAGTCCCAAGAACTTCACCTTCCTTGAATCAAAGGAGAAAATATGTTTGTAAGGCCTTGTAATGTCCAGACCTAATTGTTCCATGACCACCTTGGGCATCAGATTATGGGATGCTCCCGAATCCAACATGGCATTATGCAAAGTCATATCATGAATCTTCAGAATAACATTGAAAGGAGGGACCTCATCAACATCACTACTCTCCTCTACACGTGGGTCAAACAAGATGGCAGGATGATCATATTGTATATTCAAAGTGTCTGAAGTTTCTTCCATCTTGATCATATTAATGATATGATTTATATATTCATTATTCTTTATCAGCTCATTGAATGGAACAAAGATTTTAATTTTTTCCATCTCACTTTCAAAGTTAAAGGAAGATGAGGTTTTCTCTACTTCTTTGATGACTATCTCCTTTCTTGTTTTAAGTACTTTCTTTGGAGGTTCTCCCTTCTTCTTTCCTTTCTCCAAAACATCCTTTGCAACAGAGTCCTTCTTAGGATGACTTGAAGAAGGTGTATTATTTTGAGACTCTTTGGTAGGGTTTCCCTTTGGAGGATTTACAAGTACCCTTTTGTTTCGAAGATTCTATTTTTTTTGGAATTTCATGATGGAGTTTTGCAACCCTGTCTGGTAATCTTCCTTTTCTACTGACAACCTTTTATCATCCTCCTGCATAAATATTTCATTTGGATCCATGAACTGGTCATGTTCTTCTTTAGTAAAAAACACCTATGTTTCATTACCATCACAACAATGCATGATGTCTTCAAAAGTTCCATCAAAAGTTTCATTTACATAATTATTTTGAAAAGTAGGTTTATTTTTTTATCACCTTGGTTCCTCTTATGTCTTTGTTTAATTTGTGGAACTGTTGGTCTCTTTTGGTTTCTAGCTGGAACATCAACCTATTCTCTGGTGTTAGGATTATTATCTAAATACATCCTCACCATGAGTTTCTCCATGGTCTTCATCATCATTTCAAACGTCTCTTTTGATGACTGTGAGGTTGAAGGCTATGCCTTATCTTGAACCGTTTTCATGTCCCTGTCAAAATTATATTTGATCTTTCCTGAAGCCATTAAATTTAATTCAACTTCTATTGCATCACTCATCATATAATCTATTGAAGTGGATCTTATTTCCCTTAACAACAAAGAAAAATCGCTTTCAAATGAATCAACATATATAATTTGAGCATCCCTAGGAGGAGGTTTTACTTCAGTAGGAATTGAGTTGTAAACTTTGATAAATCTAGCTGAAAACTCTTGTATTGTTTCATCAGGTGACCTTCTCATCTTGTTGTACTCAGTTAGAAACTAGAGGGGGTTTTTCTTGTCACCCCACTTTGCAAGAAAACTTTTTTTAAAGGATTCAAAATTTTGGATATTTGTTGGTGGAAGAGGTCTAGACCATTTTATGACTTCTACTGCAAGACTTTGTGCAAACATCCTCATTTTTTCATCTTCAAAATCTACTTCTTCTAGGTCTATAAAATCATTGAACCAGTCTAAGTGCTTTTGGGCTGACACATCACCTTCAACGTCATACAACTTAATCCTCTTATTATATTTCGGGGGCATATCATGTAACTGATCAGGTAGAACGAGAGGGGAAAATGTAGTTGCCATGGATGCAGTAAGAACTTGAAGTGGTTGTTGGTTCTGAGTATGAATCACAAGAGGTTTAGTAGAGGCATCTAAAATTAAATCTTGGAACCTCTTCTCATCAACTATGATCGCATTCAAACAAGACTCGGATTTAGTTCTGAACAGAGTTTGCTCAAATTTCAAATCAAAATCAAGGTCTTCAATACTTGTCACTCCATATTTGGTCAAGGATAGATATTTATCTAGACACAAAGCTGGGCTTATTGGCCTTTATTTTCTTTTGTGTACAATCTTCTCAGGGTCAGACACAGGGATTACTCCTTCTGGGTCTGGGTTTCTCCTGGTATGAATTCTCTTGAGAGCTAGGATTTCTAGCTCAAACTACTTTATGCTACTAGTCTCTTTATAATGGAGTCATCAGGGTAGATTTAGTCTCAGCCAATAAGATTTTTTATTCACTACCACACTCATCAATCAAATCTAAAGCTTTAAGTCGTTCTTTTCCCAGGGAAGATTTCACTTTCGATCCCCAACAGTGGCTCCATAATTTTAACACTCTGTAAATTAGTTTGTATGATAAAAAAAACGACATAGGTAACTGTTGGTGGACGAAATTGATCGCTCGTCAACTGGAGGAGTGAATCAAATCCAGGGTTGTCTACTTAACCCAATCCGTTTGGATTAATCCATTCCGATGGGTTTAGTATCTCCTTTGGTCGATCTAAGTCCTAAGAAAGTGAAAGACAAAACTAAAGAAGATGAAATAACTTAATGAAAAACACTCGCTGAAAACTATATACAAATCTAATATATACTTACAGTTTGCTAACTAATATTTATAAAATAGCATACTTATTATATGTACAATGTATCCAAATGATTATATCTCTAATATATGTATAACATTTACAGAATGCAAATTTTAATCTAAATCTGCGAAAATCAAATATGAATTGATTTATTTAACGACAACAAAACTGTCATTCAGTCTTTTTGATTTATTTTTTATAATGTTTGTACACCAGAAATGAAATAACCAGCTGTCTAATTGAAAAACAAAGATAACAAACAGTAAAATGTGTTTAGATTACAGGAAATTCCTATATTAATTAAATTAATAAAATAAAACGAGCAAACTAACCTGTAATCGCATATCCTATTTGTCCTATGTATAGCATCCAATTTTGTTGTTTGATGAGGCAAACCCGCAACAGATCTTACAAATGCTTCCCATAAATGCAAAGCACTAATGATTGAATGTGAATGACAGAACATATAAGAGATGTAGTAACAACAATTTTATAATTTCACAAATGGTCACATTGAGATAAATYCTGCTGTGAAAATTTGTGTATAAATGTTCAATGAATAAAGAAGATGAATCTTYTAATCTCAAATTTGAAWAGAGAAATTAYTGTATGTTATATATGGGACMTAAAACATGGATATCATATAAATTTCATCACMCCAATCTGTAATAAACCATGATATCTAAAGTAGTCACAATYTAATTACAAATCGAAATGATCATAACTTGAATAAAAMMAYGATATATAGAAGCTAAAGCTGTGTAAATATCATCTTCTATTCMAGTYTGTCAATCATAAATCCATAGTTTTTTTTCTCCTAGGCARCGATGATCTCAAGTTTACAAAACAACACATTTATATAGGTTACAGGAACAAAACGTTTCATGTTGATAACATCTAATTTGTTCCAAAAAATGTGGGGGATGCAACCTCCCAGATTCTACTTGATACCAAAAACTAATAGCCTATTCTACAAACCATAAAGATATTATACTGAGAGATGCCAACAGTGCTTCAAATCTCCTTAGAAATCATAGTTTTTTGTGAACAAATAATAATAAAAGATTTCAGATATATTTTCAGTTATCAAAACAAGTAATTCGAATTTTTCTAACTAGCTACAGAATCTCACGATTATGTAGCTAGTTATAATTATAAGTAGAATCATATTTTATTGAATCAGTCAAAACAAACTAAAGGTAATCTGTGCAAACAAATCATGTATCCTAATTTGAAAAAGACAGAATCATACTAAACTTATTTTAAAAAATCATACCTCAAATTAAGGGATTCGACTTAATCAAGCAATATTTGAATTTACTATTGCAGTCGTTGCTTCCACGTTCTTAAAAACAACAGACCCTGTGGTTTTTTGGTGTTTGTATTTGGTTTGAGCTACAGATTGAAGTATTCTATTCTCCTTCGTTAGCAAATTCACCTAGTCTTCCAAGGATTTAAGCCGAGACTGAAGTAAAGGCACGTCTTTGTAATACCTATCGATCCATGATCGACATTCATTACATTGCGGCTGAATAGACTATGTATTGGCAGTGATAGTATTAACAGGTGGGGAATTTTCTATTTGACCTGTAGGTTCATTACTGAGTTTGATTCCAGGGAAATCGGGATTGTCCTTTAGACATGGTGGAAGGTTTGTAACATAATCGTAGGGTTTATCAGAGCAAAGTCCATATGAATATGGATACACTTCGGCCAGGAATCTTTCAATTTTCAAATCGGAATCCTCACTTAACATAATTTTGTTTTGGTCTACACAGGGCTTGGGTTTATTTCAGGCACATCGTGAAACCCAACGAGCAACCCTTTTACTCTTATAATTGATATCAACGTTGCCTTTACACTTTTTCCTTGTGGATTTTTTAACAATCTTAACACCACTCTTAGGATACGAATCTGGTAGAGTGTCGGGTTGGGTAGTGTCAGGATAGGTCAAGGGTTCCAAATTAGAAATAGGATCACAGGGAAAGAGCGAAGGAGGAGAGATGGTAGGCTTCACGAGGGTTTCCGTGATGACAGGCTTGTCAACCTGTCCCAACTCACTGCTACCAAAACCATTTCGTAACAGAAAAGCATCCCAACAATCATTGTTTAATTTCAAATGATGTATAATTATAATATTGATTAAACAATGGTGGAACAGACTAGAATCATACTTCTGTCTTTTAAACCACTTTGCCATTTTGTATAGACTT
>SNQJ01S0060820.1:72689-97626 GCA_010110895.2 Picea sitchensis
TTTGTACATTCGAACTCTAACCTGCATGCAATCAGGGTCTTGTTACCTTCTGGATCGATGATCATGCAGATTGCACTAGCTCCTTCCTTGGATTTTGACCCGTCAAAGTAAAGAGACCATATTTGATTGTTTTTGGTTGCATGTGACCATTGGGTAGAAGTTGTTGGCTGCGTACATGACAAAATTTCAGACCGTTGTTCCGGGTTAGTGATAGTGGAAGTTTCAGCCATGAAATTGCCAAAAAAAGTATCCATCCCCTGTATTTCGGGTGAATAGACAGAAGGAGTGAATGGTTCATTGGGATCATTTAAATCCGTCACCGTGAACTTTAGGTAATGCTCATGATTTACCTTGATTCTGTTGGGCTTTCCATTCTTGGGTAGCCATAAGTGAGACCAATCCGTCGCAAAATAGCCGTGTAGTTGTTCTGACCAGTCTCTGCTTAAAAACAAACCATAAACTTCTGGGATATCTACAACAATAATATCAATCACTTGATGAACTTTAGGGTTAGATGACAATCTTATAAGCACGTTTCTCAATTCACCTATAACTTTAACACTAGTTCGATCAAGTTGGATGATCTTCAAGGTGGATGGTTGAACTTCAGCATTAATCTTTTGACAAATAGACCAAGGCATTACGTTAGATGACGCTCTTGAATCTACCATGCAGTTATGCACATTCCTATTGAAAATTTCAAAAGTTAACAAAAATGGAGGGACATTTCTGTGACTAGTAATAGTGGAAGCTTGTTGCTTTTTACTCGCGACCTCTAAAAATGATTTATCTACATTTGTTACATTATTTACGGGAAGGTCTCTTTTCTTGTGAGGATTAGAAGTAGTTTTGGAAGAGGCCTTCTGAGGAACTTTGAGGTTGTTCTGAACACCTTTGTTACTGCTTGGATTGCAATTTTTGTTGTTCTCTGCAATATTTTGTAGCATTTTTTGCAGAAGAAAAGGGAATTTTAATAATTCATAAACAGAAATATTAGCCCTAAGATTTTTTAGATCTTCAACCAAATCATAATCTAGGCTTGGGTTTACTGAATTCTGTTTAGTCTCAGTTGATTTAGACTATTTTGGAGGCAAATTCGTAGTGATTTTAGAAGACGGCTTGTTTGTTGTCTTACTCCTAGTATTGTAAGGATGCACTGTTTCGATATTAGCTTGAAAAATACTATCCGAAAAATGACCAAAAATGTCTGGAGAGGATTCATCTTCTTCTACTGTCTCTTGTTTAGCTACTTCCTTAGGGATCTCAGGAGGCATCAAGTTATCCTGTGCTTCTAGAATCGTTTGAATAGCGAATTGCAGGCTTTCTAGATTTAGGCCTTCAGTATTTGGATTAGGTCGGTTCGTGGGAAAAGGATTCCTAAAAGGGGGTTTGTAAGGCCCTTTTCTCGAAGAAGCTTCTTCATCCATCCTTTTCAAATCTATAACTTGATTGGACAGTTTTTGAATGACTTTCTATAAGTTTTCTAAATCTGATCTTTCAGGCTGGGCTTTGTTTTGGGAAGGTCCGGGGAGGATTTCGATTTTCTTTTTGGAAGCTGAACTAGTCTCTATTTCATTTCTAGTAGTGTCTTTTAAGCTGAGGATGTCTTTCTCAATCTGACTGGCCTCTTCGAAGGCTTCTAACAACGTGGCTTTCTTGGATCTCTTTACTCAAATGGCTAYGCTTTGATGTAAGGCTTTCATATAATATGCTATAATAATATTCTCGGCAAGCATTGAATCCGTAGGGATTCGGTTATTTAGTGTCGAAAACCTTTGATTAAAGTCTTTKATCTTCTCTTTGGGGTTCATTCTTAAACTAGAAAGCTCCATGACTAGAACTTCAGGAGACTTGTCATCTCCGAACTTCTCAAGAAAACAGGATTCAAACTTCTCCCATGACATGATGGTGTGGGGTTGTTGGGCAAAGTACCAGGTAGAGGCATTTCCCTCAAAGGTGTAGGGAAACAATCTTCAAACTACGTCTTCATGCTCGACGCTACGGATTCTAATGGCTAACATAAACTTTTTGATGTGATCTTCGGCGAATTGTTTGGAGTCTGGGTCAAATTTAGGGAGCCATTTCTCTGGGTGTTTGGGTAAGGGATGTTGAGGCCCAGGTATGGCCACTACATCTTGGTCGGGCCAGGTTCTAGTGGGATTTTTCTGGTTGGTGATAGGTGAGTGGTGTCGAAGGCTGGGATGAGGAACTACCTTCGTCAGAGGATTCTTCTCTAGAAGAAGAAGGAGATGAAGGAGGTGGTGATGGTGGTATACCAGATCCTCCTGCTGCAGGAGTGGGGATTGGATCTGTAGGGTTTAAAGTAAGGTCAGTGCCTCCAAGTTGTTCTCTAATATTAGAGAAGTCTAATGGTTGTTCCAAAGGTCAGTTTGGTTGTCTTGAATGGGTGAAGGCATTGCGTTTTCTTATGAGAGATTGGCGAACAATCTCTTGTATGTCACCACCCATAGGATTTGGAGTTACTGGTTCAACTGTGATCCGTAGATCATCGTTTGATGTGGTTGTTGTTTGAGGGACAATGTTTTCATTTGAATGACTTCTAGTCACTATAGGTGAGCGGGTAGGTGGTGGAGGAGTCTTACGACCACCTCGTGCCATTAATAATTTTCAGGCCCTCCTTCTAGCGCCATTTGTTGGCGGACGAAATTGACCGCTCGTCAACTGGAGGAGTGAATCCGGTCCAGGGTTGTCTACTTAACCCAAGTTGCTTGGATTAATCCACTCATACTGGTTTAGTGGCTCCCTTGGCCGATCTAAGTCCTAAGAAAGTGAAATACAAAACTAATGAAGATAAAATAACTTAATGAAAAACACTCGCTGAAAACTATATACAAATCTAATATATACTTACAGTTTGCTAACAAAAATTTATAAAATAGCTCTACTTATTATATGTACAATGTATCCAAATGATTATATCTCTAATATATGTATAACATTTACAGAATGCAAATTTTAATCTAAATCTGCGAAAATCGAATATGAATTGATTTATTTAACGACAGCAAAACTGTCATTCAGTCTTTTTGATTTATTTTTTATAATGTTTGTACACCAGAAATGAAATAACCAACTGTCTAATTGAAAAACAAAGATAACAAACAGTAAAATGTGTTTAGATTACAGGAAATTCCTATATTAATTAAACTAATAAAATAAAATGAGCAAACTAACCTGTAATCGCATCTCCTATTCATCCTGTGTATATCATCCAATTTCGTTGTTTGATGAGCCAAACCCGCAACAGATCTTACAAATGCTTCTCGTAAATGCGAAGCAGTGATGATTGAATGTGAATGACAGAACATATAAGATATGTATTAACAACAATTTTATAATTTCACAAATCGTCACATTGAGATAAATCCTGTTGTGAAAATTTGTGTATAAATGTTCAATGAATAAAGAAGATGAATCTTCTAATCTCAAATTTGAACATAGCAATTACTATATGCTATATATGGGACATAAAACATGGATATCATATAAATTTCATCACACCAATCTGTAATAAACCATGATATCTAAAGTAGTCACAATCTAATTACAAATCGAAATGATCATAACTTGAATAAAAACACGATATATAGAAGCTAAAGCTGTGTAAATATCATCTTCTATTCCAGTCTGTCAATCATAAATCCATAGTTTTTTTCTCCTAGGCAGCGATGATCTCAAGTTTACAAAACAACACATTTATATAGGTTACAGGAACAAAACGTTTCATGTTGATAACATCTAATTTGTTCCAAAAAATGTGGGGGATGCAACCTCCCAGATTCTACTTGATACCAAAAACTAATAACCTATTCTACAAAACATAAATATAGTATACTGAGAGATGCCAACAGTTCTTCAAATCTCCTTAGAAATCACAGGTTCCTGTGAACAAATAAGAATAAAATATTTCAGATGTATTTTCAGTTATCAAAACAAGTAATTCGAATTTTTCTAACTAGCTACAGAATCTCACGATTCTGTAGCTAGTTATAATTATTACTAGAATCATATTTTATTGAATCAATAAAAACAAACTAAAGGTAATATATGCAAACAAATCATGTATCCTAATTTGAAAAAGACAAAATCATACTAAACTTATTTTAAAAAATCATACCTCAAATTAAGGGATTCGACTTAATCAAGCAATCTTTGAATTTACTATTGCAGTCATTGCTTCCACATTCTTAAAAACAACAGACCCTGTGGTTTTTTGGCGTTTGTCTTTGGTTTGAGCTACGGATTGAAGTTTTCTATTCTCCTTCATTAGCAAATTCACCTGGTCTTCCAAGGATTTAAGCCGAGACTGAAGTAAAGGCACGTCTTTGTAATACCTATCGATCCATGATCGACATTCATTACATTGTGGATGAATAGATTGTGAATTGGCAGTGATAGTATTAACAGGTAGGGAATTTTCCATTTGACCTGTAGGTTCATTACTGAGTTTGTTTCCAGGGAAATCAGGATTGTCCTTTAGACATGGTGGAAGGTTTGTAACATAATCGTAGGGTTTATCAGAGCAAAGTCCATATGAATATGGATACTCTTCGGCCAGGAATCTTTCAATTTCTGAATCGAAATCCTCGCTTAACACAATTGTGTTTTGTTCTGCACAGGGCTTGGGTTTATTTCGGGCACATCGTGAAACCCAACGAGCAGCCCTTTTACTCTTATAATTGATATTAACGTTGCCTTTACACTTTTTCCTTGTGGATTTTTTAACAGTCTTAACACCGCCCTTAGGATACAAATCTGGTAGAGTGTCGGGTTGGGTAGTGTCAGGATAGGTCGAGGGTTCCAAATTAGAAATAGGATCACAGGGAAAGAGCAAAGGAGGAGAGATGGTAGGCTTCATGAGGATTTCTGTGACAACAGGCTTGTCAACCTATCCCAACTCACTGCTACCAAAACCATTTCGTAACAGAAAAGCATCCCAACAATCATTGTTTAATTTCAAATGATGTATAATGATAATCTTGATTAAACAATGGTGGAATATACTAGAATCAGACTTCTACCTTTTAAACCACTTTGCCATTTTGTATAGACTTCGAAGGAGAAAATAGGGCATGTTCAGGGGGAAATCGATAAAACTCATAAGCATTCACAAGTGATACAAGAAAACCAACCCATATCTCCCCTCACAGGTAATGAACTATTTCACAATAGCTAACAGATCATTCCATCTAGGTTTTAAAGTTGAGATAGGCATACCTCAGTTGTAGCTGGTAATTCTCCTTGAGGTGAACAACAATGACCAGGGAACCTCTTCAACCTTTGAGTTTTTGAACCATTTTTGTCCCACAGCTGGTAGACCGGTGGCTTGACTTATAAAATCTTCATTTAACTCAAGTTGGACGTCTCCTATTTTTTCTCTGCAACCATCGAATGTCAACGCGAATTCTTGAGAAACTCTTAGATTAAAACCCTCGAACTTTTCAACAAACACACGCCAGTCGTTCCTTTCTAAGTCATCTCTGGCATTGTCAAATAATAACAATGTCTGGATGTCGTTGGGCTCAATCCTCACCACAGGAACCATAGCTAACAGAAGGGAATCAACACGGGATTCAGAGGTAGGGTTTGATAGAAAAAACACAGAGCCATCGCCCCGAGTTTCCTCAATGCAATGCAAAGACAGCTTGAAATGGTAGGCAGGAGCATTAATTACCATGCGTGCGAGAGAGATCATGTATATCAAGGCCATGCAAAAATATAATACCACGTTGTACTTGGAATGAATCCTTGGCACAATGGCACACACAATGATCAGAACAGTTGAAAACAATAGTATGCATATCCACAACTTAATCACAAAGATTAATGTATCAAATAAACATTGAACCATTAAAAAATTTATAAATCAAAACCCCATTGACATTAGTTGAATACTAAATGAGTGGAGTTTTTATACTCATGTAACCAAGGCGTGTTTAAGACCAAGGGGTTATAACCAGGAAAACAACCATGTTCATAGCAAAATACGACAATTCGACAATAGACCATATGAACATTAACCCTTTAATCAGAAAAAATGAAATCAAGTATGAATTCCAGATGTGAGGTTTCATGCTTACAGTCATAAAAACAAAATTCGAAAAGCAGGTATGTAGAAAGTGACAAGTGACAAGTGTCCTTTAATGAGAAAGGTTGTGACGAGTAACGAGAATTTAAAGACCCTGTGTAGGCAGCTTGTAAAAATAGAGATTATATTTTTTGCTGCCAACAGTAACCAAAAAAACAACTTTAGATCTGGGTACTAGCCTACTCATATCAGAGAGGGCTCTCTCTTGTCACTTGGTATTTCTTTGGCAATCAATGGCTAGGTTTTGTTGTTTGGGTTTTCTTTTATAATTTTGTTGGCAAGGAAGGGTAGGGACACTTAGGGCTATGGAGTCCAACTTATGAAAATGAATGGAAGCATTGATTGGTCGGTAGAACTCTCTAGAGGATAAAAGATAAATGAGGCAAGGAATCTAAGTTATAAATTGAAATTTTCATAGTGTAAGAAGAAAGGAGAAAACAAGTAACTACATCAAAGCATTAATGAAATGAATTATGAATTAGTTAGGAAGAACTCAACACAATTTAAATTTCTTAAGCCAAGAGCATCACAAGATGAATTCTGGGCCTTTAAACTATCCAATTTAAACATAAGACAGTGTGAATGGAATCATAAATACAAGAAATACATACAAAGAGAGAATACAAAACTCAGACCACCACCATTAGAATCTTTTCATGGAAAATTCAATACTTCTGCATGTGTATTCTATTCAACTTCAGAAAATTGCATTCAAGATCAAATAGATAAAATTATTCGCCTTCACTTCTACCAACACTAATACATTTGGAACCCCTAACATTTATACAATTTGAGTTCGTTCGGTTTGAAACCGATTACAATAATTGAAATGAAATGTTTCAGTTCCTAAAATTGATTACAATGATTACAAATGATAGTTTTGGTTTTTGAAATGTATTACAATAATTTGGGAGGAAAACATTTCATGATATAGCTTCTGATTTCTTTGACACTTCAGTTTCTTTTCTTGCCACTTGCTCTGCTCTAGAATTCCACGTGATCTTCCATCTTCACTAACACCTAGAAATCATTTACTGTACCATGAAAAACTGCACTTTGTCTTAACCGGCCATACTATATCCTTCCATTGTAAGTCAGAAGGGATATCATAATCCATCATTTCTTTGATCAGGATCTCCAGGTCAATGCAGGAGGAATATGTCATAATTGGTAGTCCAATTTTCACTGCTTTGAACTAATTCAAAATCTCAAAATCTGTAATCAGATGTTCAACCAGGGTTTCAAACTTGGAGTGATCCATTCTGCACCCAATGAGGTGAGCATTGTATTTTTCATGATCATATAATTTTCCTTTTCCATCCACAAATGGTGGGAGGCATTTAATAAGCAATTCTTCAAACAGATCCTTTAACTCTTGCACACTTTTCTCCATCTACATTGCCTTGGTTTCGACTGATTTCAGCATGTTATTTTTAGCAATAACCCTCATGGCCCAGATAATCAATGTAGTTCTATCTTTAACTCCAATGGTCTGAATTTTTGTAGTAGGGATGGAGTTGAGTAGGTTTATGGAATTTTGAGCCCACTCTGATGGTTTCTTTGCTAAAGTCTCATTCACAATAGTGCACCTGCTTCTAGTTGTGATGGCTATGTTGTATTTATCATTGATGAAATTAAATACACTATGAACTTGGCAGTTTTAGAAGCTATAGAATCCCATATGATATGCTTGGCTACCTACAATATGCCTTTGCCTCCTAATCTCATCTTCAACTTATCTATACTTTCCTGCAAGGCTTGATTCTCCTTTTTAAATTGAGCCATTCTTTCATCCTTTGCTTGTATCTCTCGCTTCAATTTATCTATGCTCCCTTTTAGGCCTTTGATTTCCCCTTCTTTCAGGATAACTTGTGACATAGCCTGGACAAGTCCTTCAATGTTTGGAACAGATTATGTAATGGGAGGTACAACTACAACCCTGTTCAACAATTTTGTTTTCTCTTGTGACCATTTCATCTTTTCTTTCTCTAGCTTCAACACCTAGATTTGTAGTCCAATTCCTCTTGTCGAAATGCTTCTTTCTTGTGTTCTAGAGCAACCAATTCTGTTGTTTGTGGATTCTCTTTAGTAGACATTTTCAATTGCTTCTTCAAGTTTTGAATTATTTTTTCCTTTTCATCCAATGAGGATTTCACCCCTTGAGGGCCTTTAGATTCTATCCTCTTGACCTGAGTCTCCCAAGCTCTGTTGGATTCCTTTTCTTGCCTCAACTTCCCTTCCAATTTCATTGCATAAGATGATAGCTTTGAATTCTTCAAGCTTAAACGTAGGTAATCAGAATACAACATATCATTGGTATTCCTATGGAATTTGACTTTGTCTGGAGCAATGATGTTGTCATACATTATCTTGATCTCAGATACTTTTTCTTCATCTGAAACTACTATATTAAAGGTCCTCTTCTCAATATCCCTTACTATGAACAAATAACATTTGTGTTGAGAAATATTTTCCACTTCAGGGACTAAATCCCTCATCTCACCCACAACCATGTTTCCTTTCTCAGCATAATGTTTTTCCAAGTCTTCTTTAGATTGATAAGTTGCCCCAAATGTTTTATCAAAGATGTGTTTCTTACTGCTAAATGTTCTTGAGCTACCTTCACTTTGGAGCTTGATTTCCTTTTCAACCTCTACAATGCTAGTGCCACTTTCCACCATATCTAGATTTACTTGTTCTCTGGGTTCATCCTCCTCCAAATTCACTATCTTTGGTGACTGTGTAATCTTCATATTCTTAGGAGCAGTATGATGATCACTCATGCCCATGGCCTCTAAACTGCTTCTCTTGCTATAAAAACTTACCTATAGGACTTTGAATATGAGTTTATGAGGATCTTGTTGTGTTTAAATGTGTTCCATGGTTGCCTCCGCTTGTTGTGCTTGAGTTGGTTGCAGGATTAATTCCATATTAGCACAGACTTCTAGGTTTTCCAACTTATCAAAACCCTCAACATGTTCATGCTCATAAGGGGCCTATTTGTTCATCAATCTTCTCTTGGATATGATTTGATGTGGATCATATCTTCTTCCTTATAGTTGTGCAAAACCAAACTCTTTGACCTTTGCCTGAATATGAGATAAGCATGATCTAGTTTTGACAATGAAGGGGCCAATGATAAAAGAGAATTCAAGGTTGGAGGCTTCGTGCAATTTTAGGAAATGTTTTGTCTCAGGTATAATTCTTTGCCTGATGAATTCAAAGGCAAAGATTGTAGGGGTCAGAAAAATAAGAAATAGATAGGGGGATTCATGACAACCATAAACCCATATTATTGTTGAATGCATGAATAGTACCCAGTCCCCCACTTTGTTTTCTCGATTTGGCTGTAGATAGCTCCTCATCTCATTTAGAACTCTAGTTAGGCTGGTGTTGAAAATCAAACTATAAACCCTGGACATGAATTTGTTGATGAATATGAGAAATGTAATCCTCTTACATTCAGTTGATATAAATGTTGCTTCAAGAATTTCTCTCTTATTGGTTTCCAAAAAAATGTTAAGCAAATAGGTGTAATATCTGAAATGCCTTAGAGAGCGAAAATTCACTAGTTGTTTATGGATATTATCAACTATGAATTGATCAAAACTGATACTGACCGACTGACCAGACTCTGACTTGAAAAATACCAATAAGAAACCAAGCATGAATTCAACCACATGTTTGTCATTATCTAGACCTAATACTTGACTCAAAAGGGAACAAACCCATTGGAATTCAATAACCATTATACTAACATTCATTGGAAACGACAGACTCTCTCAAAAATGTTCTCGTTTGACAATTGTTTGTAAAAACAAATCTCAGACTTCTGATGGACATTCTCTGTATACCATAATTAGATTTTCTTCATTGAAATGTTCAGACACTATGGAGAAAGACTCTAGTATACTGAGGTCATCTTGAATTGACAGACTCTCTACCCTACACACGACCTCAAATCCTTTTTTATTCATCCTGACCTTTTCTTCATGCAAATATTATTCGACGCACCAACCTATAAATTCGGGAAAGGGGAAATGATTTCAACAACATACGAAACTATGGAGGCCTAGACGGATTCAAGGAATGGTATATGCCTTCCTACATTGTCAGACAGGTTGATTTTGGACACAGAGATGGGAAAAATGGTGATTTCGGTATCAAAGACGTTTGAATCTTGGTCAATTAGGGCTTCTTCATTTACCACCACAGGGTCTTGTTTTGTTATTGAAGTTATGATGGGATCCATGGTTGCGACAAAAAATACTTGGAATTGAGCGGAAATGGCGTGCAATTGGTGTATTGTTGAGTTGCAGTTGAACGAGGGTGGTTGTGCCAAGTTTCAAATGGTCCAGTTGTTCATAATAATAATAAAATACATAACAAATTCCATTTATATACTTTTCCAAATTTCAGGGGTGCAAGGAAGTGATTTGGGGCAATCTATTTCTCACCTTGAAATGCACCTGGTTGTGCCACGTGGTCCCGATTGAAAACCACAGTTTATATTTCATCCCTCTTTCTGAAATTATCCTCTATGCAACTTCTTCCCCCTAAATGATCCTCGATCATCGATCTAGAGAGGTTGTGATCTGTGATGTATCGGGTCCCATCACCTTAGAGCCCCCACCAAATTTATCCTCTTACTTCCAGATTTAGCCCCTTCCTTGGTTTATCCAGCTTCCAAACCAATTTAGAGCCTTACTAAGTCCTGAAATCTCGATTTCAAATTAAATTTTAATGGTGATAATAACTTGGAGCGACTTGAACGTGCGACAAAGACGTTGGTTAGAAATTTTAACTGAGTATTATTTTGAAATCACATACATTAAAGGAACATTTAATAGAGTAGAAAATGCGTTGAGTCAAAGACCATGCATTTTCTCAGTAATACAACTAAAAACAAACCTTAGGGAAACAATTTTGGCATTACAAATTGATGACGACTGGTACAAGGAAGTAAAAGACAATATCGGATAAGATACCATGATGATACCTAGATTTGAGGGTTATTCTTTGGACAATGACAGACTATTAATATGTAATGTCATAATTAATGTACCACCAAATGACGAATCGAGAAATTTAATTTTGAATGAATCTCATCAAGCGGTGTATATGGATCATCTAGGAGTCACGAAAATGAATGCAGATCTTAAACCACTATTACTTTGGAAGGGGATGAAATGTGATATAGTTAACTATGTGGCAAGATTTCTTGAATGTCAGTAAGTGAAGGTTGAACATAGACATCCAACGAGATTATTACAGCCACATGAAATTCCTGAATCTAAATAGGAAATTATATCGATGGATTTAATTGTTGGATTTCCATTGATGACAAGGAGACATGATTATATTTTTGTAGTTGTCGACACTTTGACGAAGAATGTACATTTTAATCCAGTTCGCACGATGTATCAAGCATTGTACATTGCTATAATGTGTTAATGAAATTTTAAGGTTGCATGGTGTACCGAAGAAGATAATATCGGATCGAGGATCGATATTCATTGTACATTTTTGTACTAGTTTCCAAGAGGTTTGGGCACACAACTAAATTTTAGTACAACCTATCACCCTAAAACCAATGGAAAAATGGAAAGACTGACTCAAATTCCAGAAGATATGATTAGAATCTATGTGATGGATCAACAGACATGATGGGAAGAATTTTTACCATTGGTATAATTTGTGCATAATAACAGTTACCAGAGTTCGATAAATATGTCACCTTTGGAGTTTCTATGCGGATGACCATGTAGGACACCTTTGAGTTGGGATCGACTAGAAGATAGGGTCTTGGTGGTACCATAAGTGATTTAGGAGAAGGAATAGCATATGCAAACCATAAAGAAAAGAATTAATGAAGTGCAATGCCGAAAAAATAGTTATGCAAATGTGCATCATATAGACCATAGTTATGAGGTTGGTGATAAAGTGTTTTTGTGGGTGAAGCCGCACAAGAGTTTGATTAAGTTTGGAAAGGGTGCTAAAATCTCTCCAAGGTTTGTGGGACCTTTCAAGGTTGTAGAAAGGAAAATACCTATGGATTAATCACTAGCCTTGCCTGATTCTTTGAGGCATACACATGATTTTTTTCATGTTTCAGTTTTACGTCATTATATTTTAGATCGGTCACACATTATTGGTTTGATTTCATTGCAGGTATTGGATGAGGTTTCTCTCATAGCAGAACCAACCCACATACTGTAAAATCACACTCAACAACTACAACTTTGATTGGTCAGTCAGGTCAAGGTCAAGTGGGACAATTATATTCCACATTATGTCACTTTGGAGGATGCACATGAGATGCGTCAGTAGTTTCCATATTTATTTTGAGAGCTTGATATATATATTAGTAGAAACTATAATTATTGTTTTCATTGTTATATTGTACAAACTTTGGGATGAAGTTGAAAATAAGAGGGGTCTATGTAACATCCAAATTTCACCGACCACATTTTCATAACATTGATTATTCTTTTATGACACTTGCATGCAAGTGATCTGGATAAACATGGTACATTATGATTATCTGATTTGGTTTATGAGTTTATGCTATGTTTGAGTATTGAAATTTTGATATGTTATTAATATTGATGTATATCATTTACAAGTAATATGATGAGATTTCTTGATTTTTAAAGAAACATGACATGATGAGGATGTTGATAGCATCAACATAATTCTTTGGACTCTGGATTGAGTCACGGAGTGGACTATTGACTTTGATTATGAGTAATTTTTTTATTACACATGTATTATGATGATTTTAGTTATGGATTTCATGTATAAGAGTTATTAATATTATATTTTTCAGTGGATGCAGGCATGGTGACGCTTTCTAATAGACACACATATGGAATAAATGGGTCATACACATATATCAGATAGATCAGGGAGAGGTGTGGAAACATACCCAAAACAACCTAATAGCACTCTTGTCATGACCTAGACTGAAGGTTAACGACTACCGTGTTCCTAAGAGGTTCATGATGCCGTGAGGGAATATTGATACAGTCGCACATGAGGATTTTTTAGGGGCATGAAATAAGGCAAATTCATTATTCCTCAGTAAGCCCTTAGTATCACACAAGGTCGACAAGTGGAGTATTGAATCTCAGCGTTAGACAACTTCAAAACTAAGTCAAGATGGTAAGTGGCACCCTTGGAGCACGTAGGTGTGTCCTGAATTGCATGTGACATGTTAATCTAAATACAAATAAAGAAAAGGAAACATCAAGAGAAACTAATAAAAATTTAGAAGACCATAGAGAATAAAGTGAATGCATGGATTTGATTAGAAAAGAGAATATTAATTTATATTAATTTATAAATTGGAATTATGATAAAATCTAAGTCAAAATGTTTATGCCTAAATAAATTAGTAATGGATCAAGGGAAATTTAGACTAATTAAAAACTTGTTAAGAGAATAAAAATTAAGACATGTGCACAATGTGTGCATGAAATTAATAAAAAAGTTTTTAATAAAATTAAATTATTTCATTAGAGAATGGGTTTTCAACATAGAGTTAGAATCCTAAGTCAATCTAGACTCTAAATCCTAACTAAGAGAAGATTTATAATCAAAATCTAAATGTAATTTAGTTAGGAGACTCAATAATGGAGAATTTGGGGAATTAGGGGACAATTAGGAGAAAATCTAGGAACTAATTCTGGGGGTGATGAAAAATTCAAATTTTATTTAATTAAATAAACTGAAATATATGCGATGTGAGGGAAGTCTGACATGTGTTGGGGGTGAATAATCTCTAAATTTATTTATTAAAAAAATTTAAGTATGCATGATATCACAAGTGTCAAAGTGAAAATTCTTATAAAAAGAAGGGAGAGGTAGGAGTAGAACACCCTATTGTCGGATGACTAAAATGTTGTAAAAATTTCTTATGATTAGTTTACATGTGTGAGTTAGGATTTGTTGGGTATGTGTTATATTATTTGCATGAGTAGTAGTGTCTGCGTTGTGTCGGGAGTGTAGGGGGGTTAGAGGGGGGTGGAAGAGGGTGAATCCCCCTGCGCGAGTGTTAGGGTCCTAACTCGCACATAGGTAGAATAATATATTCAGATGTAATAAAGGTCAATATTAATAAGGCCTTTCAATAAAATAGAATAAGGTGGATGTAAGAAGACCTAATAGAATCTTCTCCTTTAGATGCTTCTTTTTAGTATAAATAGGAGTTGAGGGTATGAGAACCCTAGCTTGGATATTATTGTAATAAAGCTCTGCTGAATTGGAGGTTTCTCCCTCGAAGAGGCCCATGAACATTGCATTAAGATTCAAAGTGTTATTTATGTTATTATTCTCTTATCATTTCAGTGCTATTGTGGTGAATGTTCTGGTTATATTGTTGTTATTCTACCATTTCTATCATTTTATTTTTGTTTTGCATACATTTTATATCTGGTATATTACAAGTAGTATCAAAGCACTTTCCTTGGCGAAAAGTGTGGGTTAAAATTTGTTTTCAGAGTAGAGACATATTCCGGCGTCTTTACGCCACATATATATGTCGTTACGTGCATAAACCCGCAGTTGAGGGATTCATACACGCAGGAAATACAAGTGGTACTTAAGCGCACATATGTTGGCCACCCTTGTAACCCCTATTGGTAAACCGCCATTACATGTTGGCCACCCTTTGTAACCCCTGTTGGTACACCATCGAGTGGTAGCACATCGTAATAACACTGCAGTAGGGATCATCCTAGATTACCAAGCCTCTTTAGATAAACCGACCGACCGCTCGGACCGCTATAGTGGTACCGAGAACAACACTTGGGAAGATAATTTATAGTACCCGGGTAATCGAGTAGTAATGACTAAGGGTACGGCTCATCCAGTTAGTGTCCCGAGATATTGGCTGAGTAACAATTTGACCCTACACGACATCGAGAGCTATATAATGTAGAAAACCTCGTCAGAACCTCTTGAATACCTAACCCTTGGGGACGTAAACATAAACAAATACCCAAAGCACAAGATCTATTGTTGTGCAATTGTGTTCAACCCCTGGCAAATCACACATTTATTTCCTCGGGTTAAGAATTTAGGCATTTCCTCTTTGCAATATTCTTCGACTCTATATAACTCCTCGTAGGTGTGTGAAAAAGAAAAAAAAAAAGTTTTTTTTTTTTTTTTCACCATTATTTGAGAATTATTCCATTGGATTCATCTTCGCCCTCTTATCACATCTATCCATATCATTTTTCGGCAAAAATATTTACCCCGCCTTTTCAGCTCTCCCATCCTCATGGCCCATACCCATATTAAGACTTGGAAGCTCGCTTTAACACCTTGTAATCTGGTCTCATCGAAACCCAATAAGAAGTGAAAAAACTTAGTGCCAATGTTGTTGCCATCATTAAAACCATGCATTCCTCAATGGAGGAAATCAAGCAAGACCTCACCACTCAAATTTTGAATCAAGATTTTCGTACCTCGCACCAAACTACATATCCCTGCTGCATAACCCTTCCTCTTCCTCACCTCCACATACTAAACGTAACCATTCCTCTCATTCCTATTCAACTTAACTATCACTTCTTAACGCGGACCTATACTCCTGTACATGGTGTTCTCCATTCAGATCAAGAACGGCAATGGTGGCAATGGAGAAAACTTCTCACAAAGGTATATTGCTTGGACACACTTTTTGACAGATATTTGTGAACGCTTTCATTAATCGAATACACCAAACATTTTAATGTTTTGACAAAGTTGAAACAATTAGGGTAATAAAGCAAGACTTTATAGCCGCCTTTGAGCACCTGTCTTTTCAAACAGAGGGCATAGATGATGCCTTTTTCTGAGAATGTTTTATTATTGGCCTCAAGGATGAGATTTTTTTTCCCATGTCCTCATGGCTCGGGCCTCGAGTTGGGTGGAGGCTACTAAAGAGCTGTGTGCCATACAACAAGTTTTATCTTCTCAAAACCTAAAACCTCCTTTATCCATCACCCTAAACTAGTAAATCCCCCTACCCCTCGCTCCACTAAAGATCCAAAATTGACCGGGATGATATGTAATTTAATTCAACTCAAGGGCCTTTTGTTATAACTGTGATGGAAAATTTTTCTTGGGCCACAAGTGTAAAGTACAAAATATTTTATGGCCATCTCCTCGGAGATATTTCATAAGAGGATGTAGAAACTCTCCTTGTGTATGAGTCACAATTCTAATCCAATCGGACATAACCCTCCCTCGCATCTCTCCTATAGAACCGATCATTTCAATGTTCTCACCGGCTTCTCCGCCCCCAAACCCTCAAGATAATTCCTACATCAGCATCTAAGGTCATCATTCTTGTTGATAGTGGCAAGACCCATAATTTTATTCATCACCAGACAATTAAGAACTCATTGCTACATCCATGTCACAATAATTTTAAATCATGATTGCCAATGGTGGTTCCCATGAAATGTGGAGGGTGCCAGGAAATGTATGCCTCCAAATTCAGGACTACTCTCACCCGAAATCCCATATGTTTTCTATCAACATGGGAGGTTGTGACATCAGGTTGTGAGATCTACAAGGAATTTGGGTCCCATTCTCATGGATTTTAAACACTTAACCATGCACTCTTGGACCCGTGAGGGCCACCAATATAAGTTCCAAGGCATCACCACAGCCTCTGAGATCATTAGTTCCCATCACATGGAAAAGATACTAAAGGTCAACTGAGCATCACCCAACCCATGCCATACAAGCAACAAAGACACCCCGGTACCGCAAGACCTCCAAGAAATCCTTTATAAACATCAATTGTATTTTCCACCCCTGCTGACTCCCTCCTTCCCATGGTGTTCATGATCATTCCATTCCCTCAGCACCCTGAAGCCTTCCCTCCCAATATCCGGCTCATATCGCCACCCCTTCCCAAAAATGAAATAGAGAAAAATGGTCCGTGAACTCCTTTAATGCAAGCATTTCATCCACCCTAGTATGAGCCCCCACTCTCATGTGGTCATGATCCCAAAGAAAGAAGGTTCTTGGCTAATGTGTCCCAACTTCCTCGTGTCTTCAACAAATTTACCATCAAAGCACAAATTCCCATTCCCCGCTATTGATGACCTCCTAGATGAATTGAGTGGTTTCAATTCTTCACTAAACTGATCTTTTGTTCAGCTACCACCGCATAATGACAGAGGAAGACACTCCCAAGAAAGGTCTTTGTGAACCTATGAGGGCTTTCACTATAAAGCTTGCTTCATGCCCTTGGCTTCAGGTATATTCCCTCCACCTTCCAAAGCCTCATGAATCATGTCTTCCATCCTTTCTCCTCTATTTTATCTTAGTTTCTTTGATGATATCCCTATCTATAGAAAGCTAGACACCATTCTTGCTCATGTGGATCGAGTTTCCATCTACTCTCTCAGCACAATTTTTTCATGAAACAGTCTAAATGATCTTTTGGCTACTTTAGAAGTAGAATACTTGAGCCATCCGGGTTGGAAAAGGATGGTGTACTGGTGGATCCTAAAAAAAATCAAGCTATGAAATATTGGCCTCACCCAAAGACTCTCAAGATCTTGCATGGATTTATGTGCTTAACAAGGTATTATCGCAAGTTTGTTAAGAATTATGGGAAGATTGCGCACCTCTCACCGCTGTCCTCAAAAGAACTCTTTCACTGACTCCAAATAGCTTCTAAATATTTTCAAACCTTGAATATGACACTCCACTCTAGTCCTCTCCCTTCCCAATTTCATAAAGACCTTTGTTCTAGAATGTGATGCCAGTGGAAAGGAAATCGGTGTTGTCCTTAGCGCAAGAGGGTCGACCTTGGCCTCTTTACCAGCCAGCAACTATCCTCAAAGAAACTGGGAAAATCCATTTATGAAAAGGAAATGTTGGCTATTCTCCGCATGTCGTTGATCCGTGCACCCTTATCTATTAGGAAATGTTTCCAAATTCAGACAGACCATCAAAACCTCAAATAATTTTCTCTCGAACAACGATTTCCCCAACAACAAAATGGGTGATTAAGCTCTTGGATATGATTATGAGATCATTTACAAGAAAGGCAAGACAATGTGGTTGCGGATGCACTTTCCCGCAAATACGAAGATGAAGGATCCCTCTTTCTCTTTCATTCATTGTACCATATTGGCTCCAATATTTTTTCCATGAATGGATACAAGATCCCAAAATTCTTCATCTGATACAAAAATTGCAATATTCAATGCTCCAGCTTCCCTAGGGTACTGTTGGTTCCATGATAAACTTCGATACAAAGGCCATTTGTATTTAAGTAAACAATCAAAGATTAAATCCATGGTACTTTATGATTTTCATGCTACACCCACAAAAGGGCACTCCGATTCACTCAAACCTATGATCAGGTCAAACGCTCATTTTTCTAGGTGGTATGAAATAGGACATTTGTAATTTTGTCACTGAATGTGATGTTTTTCAATGGAATAAGGGAGAAACAGTCAAGTCTCTGGGCACATTACAACCGCTCTTGATTCCACCTACTATTGGAAGGATATCTCTATGGATTTTGTTACCAAATTACCCAAATCGTGAAATATATCGCCATCATGGTGGTTGTTGATCACCTTCCAACTATGCTCATTTCTCACACCCTTCAAACACCCGCTAACAACATTCACATTGGCTCAAATTTTCATGTATTTGGTCCTCAATCTTCATGGCATGCCTCAATTTCTATTTTTTATCGTAACCCAACTTTCATAAGCAATTTTGGCAAGAATTGTTCAAGATACAAGGCACTGCATTGCATCTCGATGCTTATCATCCCTATAATGATGGTCAAACTAGTTGTCAACAAGTGTTTGGAACATATTTGGTAGTCTTTGCCTGGAAAAGAAAACTGGCCCCAATGGTTACCCTAGTCAATGGTGGTGCGTCACTTCATACCATACGCTTTACACGATGACTCCTTTGAAGCGCCGTATATGGACATACCACCTTCGCCTCTCATATTTACCGTGTTCCTCGGCGACCGTACACCTTAACACTGGTAGCTCGAGAGGCTATTCTCCATACCCTCAAATAAAATTTGGTCATGGTAATGTAATCGCATGAAGCAACAAGCGACGGCCCACAGAACATCATCACGTGAAGGGGATCATGTGTTTCTTTGACGGCAACCTTACAAGAAAAAATTCCCTCAAGGCGAAGCATTGTCATAAGCTAGTGCCAAAATTTTATGTTCCTTATATCGTTCTCAAGAGTGTGGGACAAGTATTTTATCGGGCTAGCTTTTCGCAACCATTCAAAGTTATATCCTTTTTTTCATGTTTCATGTTGAAAGAAGGTGATTGGAGCTATGCCAAATTCAAACCAACCTTCAGAGTTAGCAGAAGAAGGATCAATTTGGCTAATCATTTTTGGGACCAAATATGAGCATCGCCTATGTCGAGAACCATCAAGGAAGTGTTAGTCCAGTTGAAAGATACAACTCCGTATGATCCCACTTAAACCACCATTCTGCAATACTTCTCTATCTCAAGCCTTGAGGACAAGGTTGTTTTAAGGGAGAGGGCATGTTAGGGTCCTAACCCAATAACATAGGTAGAACAATATATCTCGTGATGTAATAAAGGTCAATATTAATAAGGCCCTTCAATAAAATATAATAAGGCAGATTTAAGAAGACCTAATGGAAGATTTTGATTCTAGAAGGTCTTCCTCTAGATTTTTATTTTCGATAGATATATTTAGTATGATAATGAGTCGAGGGTATGAGAAACCTAGCTTGATATTATTGTAATAGATATCCATTAACCTGAGCTCTTGCCTCCCTCAAAGAGGCCCATGAATTGCTTTAGATTCAAAAGCGTTATTTTGTTATTATTCCTATCATTTGTTATCATGGGTGAATGTCTGCTGGTTATATTGTTGTTATTCTGCCATTTCTAGCATTTTATTTATGTTCTGCATACATTTTATATATGTTATATTACAGTGAGGGTTCGGGGGCAGCGCTCCCAAAAAAAAAAATCTTCCTTGGGAAACATGTCACATATTTAGGTGGTTTTTCGCCACATGGTTTTTTTTCCGATGGTTTTCTATTTCGAGTTAAGGAATTAAATATGTTGACTAATCCAAGTCATTGGGTTAGGTTTTTGGATGTCCCTGGCTCCTATATGTATATTTTATTGTAAACAATGTATCACGATGAATGCATATAGAATATGTTGGTTTTCCCAGTTTGGGTTTCCAGGGGAAAAATATCTGTGTAATGTTTGTATTTTCCATTGTATCTTTTATGTTCTTTTAATGAATATATGTTTGCAGTAAATATTGTACAAGGTTAAAATCTACATTTGGTATCAGATCTTTGTTGGCTTCAGGGGGACGCCTTTATGGTCAATGGTTTGGCTCGGGAATGTGATAATCCTTGTTATAGTGGGATATCTATGGTATTGATTTTTCAGGTGAAAAGAAATGGCAAGCAATTCGAAGATGGAGATCGAGAAGTTTAATGGGAAATTTTTTTAGCTATGGAAGCTCAAGATAGAAGATCTGTTGGTGGATGGAGATCAGTGGATCGCGGTAGATCTAGGTACTGCACCTACAGGAACTTCAGTAGATGACTGGAAGAAGTTGGATCAGAAGGAAAAGAGCACAATCCGACTGTGTCTCTCAGATTCAATATTACTGAATGTGTCAGAGGAAGATACAACCAAGGATTTATGGGATAAGTTGGGGAAGTTGTATCATTCCAAGTCCCTTGTGAATAAACTATTCCTGAGAAAGAAGTATAACCTGAGGATGAGAGATGGAGACTCGGTGGCAGAGCATTTGAATGCCTTCAATACTGTGGTAAGTCAGTTAGTATATGTTGATATTAAAATTTCAGATGAAGATGAATGTATCAATTTAATGTTTTCTTTACCGGACTCATGGGATAGTCTGGTTGTGGCCATAGGTAGTAATACAACTTCCTTGAAGTTTGATGAAGTGGCCTCATCTTTGGTTTCGGGGGAGATGAGATGGAAGAATATGGAAGGACAGAGAACAGAAACATTATTTGCAAGAGGACGTTCCCAGGAAAGAAATAGATCTAAGTTCTCAAGTGGGAGATCTAAGTCTAAGGGTAGATCTAAATCTCCCATAAATTTTGTAAAGGTATGTTAGATATGTGGAAAATAAGGGCACTACAAGAAGCAGTGTAGATTCAAAGTTGAGAAAAAAAAGGGATCTGAAGAATCTCCTTCTATAAAAGAAAATACCTCCAAGGAAGAATAAGGGGATGTGTACTTGGCTTCTTTAAGAACTCATGCAGATCATGAGGCATAGTTGGTTGAATCTGGTGCATCCTTTCATATGACTCCCCACAAGGAGTGGCTCTGTAAATATGAAAGTTATGGTGGAGGTAATGTTTTCTTAGGTGATGATTCGACAACCAGAATCATAAGATGAGGAAAATTAAAGTTGAGGCTCATATATGGAAGGATTAGAACACTATCTAGTTTTCTTCACATCCCAGGTTTGGCCATAAATTTGATTTATGTAAGGAAAATGGACAATGCAGGGGTAAAAACAATATTTGAAAAGGAAACCTGCATGATGGTTCGAAGAGCAATGGTGTTTCTGAAGGGAGTTTGGTTTAGAACTCTGTATAAGCTACAAGGAAGCACTATTAGTGATGGGTGTAATAGTTCCATTGTTTCTGATATTGGAGTTGAAGAAGGAAAAACTCCTACAGTCTATGGAGAAAAGGTTATGTTGTAGCATCAAATACTGAGGCATATCAGAGAGAAGGGTCTTCTACTAATACACGGTAAAGGTATGGTTGAAGGTATGTCTAACTTCTCTCTGTATTTTGACTTAAGTGAACATTGTCTATATTGAAAGAAAAATCAGGTAAGATTCCCCTCTGGTGCAACAAGGGCAGAAGGAATTTTACAGCTAGATCACAGTGATGTTTTTGGACCTATGTCAGTCCCATCATTGGGAAAATCTGTGTACTATGTACCATTTATAGATGAATTATCGAGGAATAATTGGATATATTTCCTCTGGAATAAATCTGAAGTCTTTGACAGGTTTAAAGAGTTTAAGGCTCTTGTTGAGAATCAAACAGAGAAAAGAATTAAGGTGTTGAGGAAAAATAATGGAGGAGAGTTCTACGGGAATGAATTTGAAGAATTTTGTAATAAGTGTAGTATAGGAAGGCAGAAGAATAATCCATACACACCTCAAAAAAATGGAGTTGCAGAAAGGATGAAAGGGACATTGATGGAAAAATCCAGGTGCATGCTCAGTGGTGCTGGGTTAGGACAAGAATTTTGGGCAGAGGCAGTGGGTACTGCATGTTACCTGGTCAACAGATCACCCTCATCAGCGTTGGATGAAAAGACTCCACAAGAGGTATGGACTAGTAAGGAACCTTCTCTCACACATCTCAAGGTATTTGGTTGTGATGCAAATGTTCATGTTCCAAAGGAAAAGAGGAGTAAGTTAGATAAGAAGGCCGAAAAGTTTATATTTATTCTATACAAAGATGGCCTCAAAGGTTATAAGATTTAGAACCCGGAAACTAAGAAGGTAGTGTATAGCCGAAATGTGGTATTTATAGAAATGAAGGATGTTGTTAAAAAGGAAGTCCTAACAAGTAAGGAAGAACCATAGAAAATAGAGTTTGATTTAAAGGATGATGATTCAGACTCTATGGTGCAAACCCCCTTCTCTCCTAAGGGTTGTGCGACCTCCCGGTTAGGATATTCAATTCTGGAGTCAAATGACTCTCTGAAACCTTGTTGGTTTCATTCTATATTATACATAGGACCTCTCAGCTCCTTGCACAGGCTTCACAATACCCACGACCTTCCCTTTCTCGTTCTTATAAATCTTAGAGTTGGCGTTAGCACCTTTTCTCTCGGGCCCTCCTCATATGTGACCTTGGGTGATGACCTCATGCCTACGTGCAATTGCGGCCTTCACTCATCCTCGTAAAGGTCGAGTACTTTCTGTCTCTAAAATGCGAGATGATCGTTGACCTCACGATCTTGACGGTGCTTTCGAACGGATGACCGAGATTTGTTTCTTGGGATCAACGGTTCATATCTCCTTCTCCTAGATCGACGACTGTGGTCGATTCGAAATTTCGGACTTCAAAATTCTCGAATCTCAAACCTTAGTTTCCTTTGCAGGGAAGTCTTCCAAAACGAAAGATTCGTTGACACTTATCCCCTTAAATCAATGGCTATGATCTCTACAGGTCTGCGAACTTCGGGTTTCCCAAATCTCAAACTCATTTTTCCTTCATACTCCAATCTTCTGGAGTTGATGATCTGCAGACACTTGTCCTCAAAATCAATGACCCTGCCTTCACTTTGGGTGTTTGACCTTTCAACTCAGATCAATGATCATGTGGAACTCCTCTCGATCAACGTTCGATATCTCCTTCAGGTCTTCAGACTTCTGAGATCTCAAATCTCAAACTTCGTTCTTTTCAAAATGGATTTTATCCGAAGGCTATGATCCACTGATGCGTGGCCTCCTGATCTGACGATCGAGGATTACTTCGGGTCTTTACCCAGAGTACATGGATTTATGTCACATCTCTCTTTGATCCAATGACTACGAATCACTTCGGGACTTCACCCAGAGTCCACGGATTCATGCCACGTCTCCTCTAGATCTGTCGGTCTAGATTCACTTTAGGTCTTTGGGTATTTGGGATTTAGCGATCTCCGTTCTCAAACTGAAACCCCACTACAATTTTCTCGGAGCTCAAGATCTACTGACAAGTGTCCACTTACATATCGATGGCTCTCGGCTCTTCGTCTCTTCGGCTCTTCGGGCTTCGGGTGTTTCAACGCTTCACCTTTTCCTTCCTCTAGATCTCATGACTAACCGACACGTACCCTTCTGAATGTAATGGTCTAGATTAGCTTCGGCTCTCTGAACTTTGTGCTTTATGAATATCAAGTTTCAAACTTGCTCCCTCCTAAGCTCATGATATCTGACGGCTTAGATTCACTTGATCGATCCGATGCTTTAGGTTCACTTCAGATGATCTGATGACTCAGGTCTTCTTTGAATGATCGGACGACTGAGATTTCACTTCGGCTTTTCGGCTCTTCGAGATTCAGAAATATCAAGTCTCAAACCTTCATGCTTTCTCTCTCCTATGTGTGCAAAGAATTAAATCTTGTGCACCTTGTTCTGATCATATGGTTGTTGATCCTTTGCGTTGTGATCCAACGGCCACTATCGCTCCTCCTCCTGACCTTTTGGTTTCTTCTGAATTAGAATATTTTCTAAGCCTTCAAAGGTATTTACCTTTGAATTTCTTGCGAGTTCGTCTATGAAAATTGTTATCCCTCCTAAAATTGGCCTTCATGAAGGTCTCTACTTCCCACGCACTCCTTGTGTTTCATGGATTTTCAATAACTCGGATCCAAAGGATTTCTTGAAAATAAATTCTTCTCTCCCTCCTTTTGTTCTCCTTTTGCTCGATGCACACCTTGCAACTGATTCTTACGCAAGGTTTGAGTTCTTGCGGATGATTGTGCATGCCTTGCAACAGTCACTTTGCACTCATTGAAAGGGAGAAGGTTTCATGCTATCTCTTCTGAGCTTCGGAACCAAAACAGATCATGTCAACGCACTTCTTGTGTTCTGTGTGCATGCCTTGCACCGATTCGATAGAAGAGAAACAATTGAAACTTATACCAACATTCACAGTTTCATCTACTCGTAACGAAATTCATTCATTCATGAAAACACAATAACAGGGAATTGCAAACAATGTCCACACCATGCATTGGATAAATTTTTCTCTGTTATCTTCATTCAAAAATAAAAGTGGCTACA
>SNQJ01S0060820.1:111683-125680 GCA_010110895.2 Picea sitchensis
TAGTTAGTGATAATGTTCATAGAGAACTCGAGAAGGTAAAATTTCCCGAGTTATGGGGTTCCACATATGATTTAGCCACCATATCTTGGTTAGAAAATATGGAAATGTGTTTTTCATTGCGCAATTATACCTCCAACATGAAGGTCTGCATGGCGGTATTCCAGCTGAAGGGGAGTACACTTCTTCGTTGGAAGACACTCTTACCACAACTAAATATGGAAATTGAATATGTGTCTTGGGAATTGTTCGAGGAGAGATTCTTAAAGAGATACCTATCTCAAGAGTTCATTGAGTGTCATTTTAATGAATTCAATGCTTTACAACATGGTAGTCATATAATACCTGAGTATGAGGCTAGAATTATGGAGTTTCTCATATATGCTCTGCACCTGAACACTGAAAATTTAAAGGTGATTAAGTTTGTTTTTTTGTCTCAACTACAACATTAGTGCTAAGGTAAGGATTTTGATGCCTCAGAATTTGCACGATGCAGTGTAGAAATATTTTATTGTTGAGGAGGAACTGAATAGTGGAGGTCAGTGTAGGAATCCTTCCAGGAAGACAGAACAGACTCCACTTATAATGAAGCAGCAACAAACACATATTAGACATACCTTTGGGCATCGTGATACACCCAGAGGACCTTTATTTTCTACACTGTGTAGACAAGATACCAATTAGAGGACTTCGTATAGAGAACCACCAGAGCATAAGACGTGTCATCTGTAGCAACAACAATAGTATATATATGTTCTACGGAATAGATCATGACCTCAGAACCTTAGACTAGTAGATCCTTCCTCTGGAACTAGGAGCACCTGCCCTAAGAATGGATTTTGGACTTGTGGATATCCCAACTATCAGAGAAATTGTCCTATTGAGAAGGAAAGATTTGTTGGATCAACAGAACAAATGCTATTAGGATATTTGGGAAATACCCATAGGATTCATGCAGTGGTAAATAACCACCAGGATGAACATCAGTCTACAATGCTCAAGACTTCAAGTATGATATTAAATAAGCAAATTAGTAATTTGATAGATCCAAGAGCTATTGAGAGTTTTATATATAGTGTTGCACTCAAAAGAATTAAGGTTAAGGCAATTGAACAAGATGAGTTTAGATATGTAGAATTGGCATATGTTGCCAAGCAAAAAGTTGGGGGAAAGGTTAAAGATTGTAAAATTAATTTGGGTGAATTCGTCACAAGTGTAAAACTTTTTCTCACAACCTTGGGATCCTACGATATTGTGATTGGAATGGATTGGTTAGAATCGCATGACATGATACTCAATTGTAAGATGAAAAAATTAAGATTAATTGATGATTTGGGACATAATAGAGTAATTGTAGGAAGAAACCAAGGAGTAWCRCTAAGATTTATTTCTTCCCTACGATTACAAAAAAMAAATGYGCAAGGGATGCAAGTTGTATGCCATTTTATCTCTTAATGAAAAGGGTGACATGGAAATATTGAAATACTTTCTGGTAGTATCATATTTTGCTGATGTTTTTCCTGAGGAACTACCGGGTGTACCACCAAAAAGAGAATTATAATTTACTATAGATCTAAAACCTGGAATGGAACCAATTGCAAGAATTCCATATCAGATGTCGACACTTGAATTGCAAGATTTAAAGATGCAATTGAATGAGTTATTAGATTTGGGACTTATACGTCCAATTGTATCACCATGGTGTGCTCCATTAATTTTTGTAAGAAAGAAGGATGGATCATGCAGACTTTTCATTGACTATCGTTAATTAAACAAAACCACAAAAAAAAATCAATACCCATTACCGAGAATTGATGACTTATTTGATCAAATGAAGGGAGCGACATTGTTTTCAAAGATTGACCTGAGATCATTATATCACCAATTGTGAATCAAAGAGGAATATATTCCTAAGACAATGTTTAAAACAATATTTTGACATTACGAATTTACTGTATTACCGTTTGGACTGACCAATGCCCCCTGGTTTATTCATGATTTTAATGAATTGGGTATTCCATGAATACTTGGACAAGTTCATAAAGGTATTTATTGACGACATATTAATTTACTCTCAGACAAAAGAGGAGAACAAAGAACATCTGAGATTAGTTTTGCAGTGTTTAAGAGAAAACAAGTTGTACGGAATGTTGACAAAATTCTCATTTTATCATACAAAGATTCATTATTTGGGACACATTATTTATGGAGAAGGTATCGTTGTGGATCTAGCAAAGGTATAGGCTATTATGGAATGGTCGACACTGATAAATATGCAAGAAATATGTAGTTTCATGGGATTAGCAGGTTATTATAGACACTTTGTCGAAGGTTTTTCAAAAATAGCAAATCCAATAACAAAATTGAAAAAGAAGAATAAGATATTTGTATGGTCAGAGAAATGCACTCAAGAATTTCATAAGCTTAAGGAATTATTAACAACAACACTGATACTAAAAGTTCTGGATATGGACAAGGATTTCTTAGTATGCACTAATGCATCCAAGGGAGGACTTGGTGGAGTACTAATGCAAGAAGGTTGATTTATCTCATATATTTCAAGGAAACTAAGAAGGCATGAAGATAGTTACGCAACTCACAATTTGGAATTATTAGTAATTATTTATTCCTTACGAGTTTGGAGACACTACCTTATTGGATGGAAATTTGAGTTGAAAACTGATCATAGTGGATTGCAACACATTTTTACTCAAAGCGACTTGAATGCGTGACAAAGACGCTGGTCAGAAATTTTAAGTGAGTATTATTTTGAAATCACATACATTAAAGGCACAATTAATAGAATAGCGGATGTGTTGAGTCAAAGACCACGCATTTTCTCGATAATACCACTAAAAATGAACCTTCAGAAAAATATGTTTGCATTACATATTGATGACAATTGGTACAAGGAAGTAAAAGACAATATCAGACAAGATACCATGATGATACCTATATATGGGGGTTATTCTTTGTATAGTTACATACTATTAATATAATAGAAGAATTCATGTACCGCCAAATGATGAATTGAGAAATTTAATTTTGAACGAAGCTCATCGAGCGATGTATATGGCTCATCCTGGAGTCACAAAAATGAAGGTAGATATTAAACCATTATTCTTTTGAAGAGGATGAAATATGATATAGTTAACTATGTGGAAACATGTCTTAAATGTCAGCAAGTGAAGGTTGAACATAGACATCCAGCGGGATTATTATAGCCACATAAAATTCCTGAATCGAAATCAGAAGTTATATCAATGGATTTTATTGTTGGATTTCCATTGACAGTAAGGAGACATGATTCTATTTTTGTAGTTATCGACACTTTGACGAAGAGTGTGCATTTTATTCCATTTCGCACAATGTATCAAGCATCATACATAGATAGAATTTTGTTTAGTGAAATTCTAAGGTTTCATGGTGTACCAAGGAAGATAATTTCCAATCGAGGATCGATATTCACTAGATGTTTTTGGACTAGTTTCCAAGAGGCTTTGGGAACACAACTAAATTTTAGTAAAACATATCACCCTGAAACCGATGGACAAATGGAAAGTACAAAACAAATACTATAATATATTCTTAGGATGTATGTGATGGATCAACATAAATGATGGGAAGAATTTTTACCATTGGTAAAATTTGCGAATAATAATAGCTACTAGATTTCGATAAAGATGGCTCCTTTTGAGTTTCTATACGAACGACCATGTAGGACTCCTTTGAGCTAGGATCGACTAGAAGATAGGGTCCTGGTGGGACCGAAAGTGATTCACAAAATGGAAGATAAGATGAAAACCATAAAGAAAATAATTAAGGAAGTGAAAGACCGACAAAGGGGTTATGCAAATGTGCATCATATAGACCATAGTTATGAGGTTGGTAATAAAGTGTTTTTGTGGGTGAAGTCGCATAAGAGTTTGATTAAGTTTGGAAAGGGCGCCAAAATATATCCAAGGTTTATGTGACCTTTCGAGCTACAAAGGAAAGGCCCTGTGTCTTATCGACTAGCCTTACTTGATTATTTGAGGCATATGCACGATGTGTTTCATGTTTCATTTTTACGTCAATATATTTCAGATCCATCACATGTTTTTTTTTTGAGTTCATTGCAGGTATCAGATAAGGGTGCTCTCATAACGGATCCAATCCACATATTCGACCATCACACTCAACAACTACGGTGTTGATTGGTCGATCAGGTCAAGGTCTAGTGGGATAGTTATAGTCCATATTCTGCCACTTGGGAGGACTCAGATGAGATGCATCAATAGTTTCCATATTTATTTTGAGAGCTTGATATATAGATTATTAGCAACTATATTTATTTTTTTCATTGTTAGATTGTACAAACTTTGGGACAAAGTTTAAAATAAGAGGGGGTGTATGTAGCATCCAAATTTTACCGACCACATTTTCATAACACTGATTATTCTTTGACAACACTTACGTGCAAGTTATCCGTCTAAACATGGTACATTATGATTATCTGATTTGGTTTATGAGTTTATGCTATGTTTGAGTATTTGTAATTTTGATATGTTATTAATATTGATGTATAGAATTCACATGTATTATGATGAGGTTTCCTGAGTGTGTAGGAAACATGACATGATGAGGATGTTGATAGCATTGACAAAATTCCTTGGACTCAAAATTGATTCATGGAGTGGACTATTGACTTTGATTATGAGTACTTGTTTTTATTACGCATGTATTATGATGATTCCAGTTATGGATTTCATGTATAAGAGATATTAATATTATCTTTGTCAGTGGATGCAGGAATGGTGACGCTTGCTAATCTGAATCACATATGGATTAAAGGGGCCATACACAAATATCAGATAGATAAGGGAGAGGCATGGCAACATCCCTCTCACAACCTAATAACTCTCTCTTCGTGACCTAAACTGAAGGTTAACAACTACCTTATTATTGAGAGGTTTACGATGTCGTGAGGGAAGACTGACACAGTTTCTCAGGAGGATATTTTAGGGGTGCACAAATATATATTTTAACGTTGTACAATTATTTACTACAAACATGTTTTCAGTAAAAGAACATAAAATATACAATGGAAAATACACACATTACATAGATATTTTTCCCCTAGAAACCCAAACCGGGAAAACCAACATATTCTATATTCATTCACATCATACANTTGTACAATTATTTACTACAAACATGTTTTCAGTAAAAGAACATAAAATATACAATGGAAAATACACACATTACATAGATATTTTTCCCCTAGAAACCCAAACCGGGAAAACCAACATATTCTATATTCATTCACATCATACATTGTTTACAACAAAATATACATATAGGATCCAGCGACATCCAAAACCCTAATCCAATGACCTGGATTAGTTAACAACCCTAATTCCTTAACCAGAAATAGAAAAACATCAACAAAAAACCATGTGCCGAAAAACCGCCCAACAATGGACATGAAAATCGAGGTGAATCAAAAATCGAGGAAAAAAAGAAGACACATTTCCCTAGGGAACACAATCCCCCCTCAAAACCCCCTTTGCGCCTGGCTATTGTCCCTTGACCAAGTTTTGAGGATCCTTGGTCATTTTTGACCATTTTGGGACTTCGAAAGGCTGTCGAAGGCGGAGCGCAAATCGAAGTGGAGATAGCGTGATCTCAGCCCATTTTTAGGGTTTTTTGGGTTTTGGGTTTATGTAATGGGTATGGGGATGTCGGCCCATGGGTTTACCTATGCTTAGGAATATTTTGTAATGAATATATAGAAGTCTAGGCGATGTAAGAAGTAGTGACTAGCCAGTTGCAAGTGTGCTAAGTGCAACTGATTGTAAGAGGCTTGGTGCATATTGTATGTTGAGGCTTGTAGAGATAAATGAAAGTCATATGTCGTTCTTTGTGAATAGACTATGGAAGGCGTTGTGTTGTAACTCAAGGAAGGAGGATCTAGCGAGGTGCACAGATCTCATGTCCTCTGTGGAGTAAGATATCATGGCTCTGTGCATGTATAAGATTGACAGAAGGAAATAAAGAAGAAGAGTTGGTGGACATAGCGCCAGGGTGGGGGTGAACCACGTATATCCTGTGTTGTGAATGCTTTGTGATTTTTGGTTATTCTTTTGTTTATGTGATTCAATGATTAGTGTGATGTTAGATGATAGATGAATCTGATATGATATCTTAGTGTTGAATAATGTGAACAAACGCTAGATTTGATCTTTGTTGGTATGCTTAGTGCTTGAATCTATTGGATCTGTGTGAATGATTCACTGATCAGTTGTTAGGGTTTAGATACGTTGTGAAATAAGACTAAATATTGATGAATCATAATTGCTAAGTGCTCTGTTAAGGTGTTACAATCACAGATTCGTGTCCCTGCTAAGGTTGCAGACATCTGAGTCATGCAACCACCCTTGCCTCTACCTGGGGTGAGACTTCATCTGCTTTGCAGGTGTTTCTGAAAGGGAAAATAGTTAGGGTTTTTTTGGTGCGTTGTTGTAGCGTTGAACACTGGGTCTGCCCCTATGCCAACAAATAGTTCTGTTGCCGGGACTTGAAACCGTGATTGCTGGGAACTGAGGAAGAAGAAGCTCTGTGCAAAGATCTGGCCTAAAACTATGAAATCTCTGTGCGTAGATCTGTTTCCCTAGTGCGTAGTACTCTACTTGGATTGTGATGCTCTATGCTAAGAAGAGAAGTCTGATCTTAAGAAAAGAGGTAAGATCTGAATGCTTTGTGCTCTAAGAAAGGTAAGAATACTGAAAATTTTTAGATCTGAGAGATTTTGTGCTCTGAGAAAAGTAAGATAAGTGGAAATTTTTGTTTCAAGAATATGGATCTAGGTATGTTTGATAAATTTTGTGCTATCCTGAAAACTAGGGCACATCTAGAAGAAAGAAGATTTGATATGAGTAGATCTGATAAGAATAGTGAAATATATGTTATTCCTATGCATAGAAAGAATGTTTGGACTAACAAATGGATGCAGGATCCTAGAAAGAATTTTTTGCAGGTTAGCTAACATGATCCTAATGCGCAGTACAAGAAAGGATGGGGATCATTTAAGAGAAAGAGAGGATTAACTCTTTGTTACAGTTGCAAAAGACCGGGACATATTTCTAAGGAATTCCCTGGTAGAAGACCCAGTTATATTTGTTGTAAACCTATGGACCATGAAGTTCTGGATTGCCCTAGAATGATTAATAAGGTTGAAAGAATGGATATGAGAAATGAAAACCCTGAGGAAGGTCAAGAAACTAAGATCATGGAAGAACCTCAAAAAGAATCAGAAACTGTACTATTGCAAATGAAAGAAACCCTGAACAATCACAGAAACATCAACTTACCAGAGATCTTCAAAGAAAAAGAATGGATAGAAACAAGAATAGGAGACTTCGACATTGACTGCGTTCTGGATGAGGAAACATAGGTGAATATCATGACAGAAAGAACTTGGGAAATTTTAGGAAAGCCTTCTATGATTCCTTCATTGGGAGGAATAAGATTATTTAGAGGAAAGTTGATAACCCTATGTGGAAGACTTACCCAGATATCTATGAGTTCTCATGGAACCTCGACAGAAAAATATTTTGAGGTTGTTAAATTTATTGAGAACATCACCCCATTTGCTATGTTACTAGGAAAAACTTGGATCGAAAAGGATCAAGCCAAAAGAAAAGAAGAGGAAGCCTTAGAGAAGAAGAAGCAAGAATTAAAACATTTCATGACTAGGAGGATCACACATTTGATTGAAGAATGGGAGAATAGGTCAAAGTTATTCAAGACCAGAAACTTGGATGTCGAAGTTGAAAGGACACACGAGAACTTGAGACACCTATCTGTACAGGAAAGTAGAGCACCTACACCAGACAGAGAAGAAGTATTTCCCTTGAACCCTAGTAATGACTATCAAAAGTGCGAAGTTACTATGCCAAGAGAAGATAAGAATCGGAATGGAAAGAGGAATATCAAGATGAAGATCGTTGGGAAGAAGGCTAGAAAGTTCAATAAGAAGAAAGCAAAGATAGAAAAGTTACAGAAAGTTCCAGAAGGAAGGATCCCAGAATCTCAACTTCGTCGAGATATCAGTACAACACAGCATGGTACATCGCCATGGCGAATTAAGATGACCATTGGAGACATTATAATGTTAGCCCAAATGGTTAGAGCAACAGTTATGGCCAGAAATCTCACCATCAGATCGTTGGGACCGCGTTGTAATGGACAGAACTGCATTAATGAAGGCTTCTCGCCTGTTGGAAAGATCTGTTACCTAGTTTTCTACTTATTCCATCGAACCTTGCAATAAGAACACTTTTTCCACCCGTGATTATTTGAGCTCACAGATTAGTTGATTTTGTGCAGTGACCCTCGAGCTATCCCCATCCATCCCATTACATTGAGTAGTTTCTCTTCAACCCGAGATAATCAGCCATAAGTGTGTATGTCCTAATAAATTAGCACAACAGAAGAGTCTTTAAAGGAGATAATCATCGAACCCATGATTGATAAGGTAATGTCTGTGGGCATACAAGCTTCATCGACAAGAGGAGTGCAAGCCTCCCCATCAACTGCTCATGGATCTGGACCATCCCGAGCTGTGACTAAGAAAAGAACCAAGCATAGAGATGACTTATCAAATGAAAAGTTATTACCGTTCATCCTACCTGAGTACATCCCACCCCTAGCTGGTGTTGAGTTGCGACAGTGTCATGAGGGACTTCGACTACATTGTCATCACCGTGAACCTCCCGAAGGGGATACGCGCAGTCAGACCACAACTAGAGAGGATTCCAACCTTGAATATTAGCGACTATAACCTGGGAAACTGTAAGAGTTATGGCATGCTCGTACCTCACAAATATCTAACCAAGATGAAGGGAAAGAAGATGAAGTTCATCCCTCATCCGTGGACCATGAACCTCGTGCAGTCCACCCTTTTGAATGTAATGAAGATTCCACATTTTGGAAGGCACAAGGAGGTTAATGCTTGCGTTAAGATCCTACTGTCATGCTTCCACGGTGGATATCTGTGGCTGGAAAGATGTATCACTGTCGATCCAGTGCTGATCCATAAGATCACTGAACTGAGCATGCAGGGACCAGACCCTCAAGAGTTATACCCAGGAAAAGCTGCAAACAATGCCTTGGAATAGACGAATAAAGAAACATACTGCCATGTTGAGAAGGGGACGCCTTCATTATTTTAGTTGTAGGAGATGCCTCAGAAGAGATTTTGCAAAGAAACGAAGAAAAACAAGAATCCATGTACGATATAATTGAAGAAGAACTAAGAGGTCTATAGCAAGCCCTTTATTCAATATGCATAGTGTCCACTGCTCCCCTACCCTTAGAAGAACCAGAGTTGGGATATGAGCCTGCTAAACTCCGCAGACTAGCTGATGTGATTGAATCTCGCCTTCATCGAGCATAAGCTGAGAAAGACCAGGCCACAGTGGGCCCTGAAACAAGCACAGGAGGAATTTATAGAGCAACATAGGATTTCACAACAGGACAAGGATGTCTTTAAGCGGAGTTTGAAGAAGAGAGAGTGTAGATCTAGTAGCAGAAAGAAAAGTTGCACACAGAGCGGGTCGGAGTAAAAGAAGCAGTCAACAAAGCACTTCGCTCTGTGACAGGCTTGGAGCAAAAGGAGGAAGAACCAGTAGAACACCATGTAGCGCAGCTTGCAAAAATCATCGAGCATATTCAATAGAGAATCACAGATCTGGAGCTAAGAACCATGCCCAGTACTCTGTAGGATGTGCGAGATCAAAGAGAAGCGATTGCTCGAGGCATAGTCAAAAGAATCAAGGGCCTTTCCATGGAATGTAAACAACTGAGTGATCACAGTTCCCAAACTTATGAGAAACTCACTAAGGATCTTGAATTGAAGGCACTGGAGTCACAGCTCCAGGAAGTGAAGTAGCAAAGTAGAAACAATACAGGCACAGTTGAAGCCCCTGTCAGACATTGAGAGGATGAAGCGATCCCAAGAAAAACACACTGCGCAGCAGTGNGTGGGTCCACACCATTCAGAGTAGAGTAATGGAAGTAAATCAGAGGCTGCAACCAATACAAGAGGAGGCTTTCCAACTATTCACGGAGATCGAAGGACAAGGAGAAGAACTGGAGGAATTCATCATTGCAACAGAACAATGCTTAGAGGGACCTGTCAACAAAGCAGTAATCCAAGAGTTCGTTGAGTAGGAGGTCGTGGCACAAAAATAGGTCGAAGCATCTCGAGCCAAGCTCGGGGACTTTGAGGCAGAGCTACCCAGATTATAGTGACTTGGGACGAGTCACAGG
Source organism: Picea sitchensis (assembly GCA_010110895.2). Lineage (NCBI taxonomy): Eukaryota > Viridiplantae > Streptophyta > Pinopsida > Pinales > Pinaceae > Picea > Picea sitchensis. Next base: position 121,995 of record SNQJ01S0060820.1, read on the forward strand.
TGAGTGTTTGGGGCCTGTTGGCCCTTGACCAAGTTTTGAGGATCCTTGGTCATTTTTGACCATTTTGGGACTTCGAAAGGCTGTCGAAGGTGGATCGCAAATTGAAGTGGAGATTGCGGGATCTCAGCCCCTTTTTAGATATTTTTGGGTTTTGGGCTTATGTAATGGGTATGGGGATGTCAACCCATGGGTTTACCCATGCTTAGGCCTATTTTTTATTGAATAAATAGAAGTCTAGGTGATGTAAGAAGTAGTGACTAGTCAGTTGCAAGTGTGCTAAGTGAAAATGATTGTAAGAGGCTTGTTGCGTATTGTATGTTGAAACTTGCGGAGCTAAATGCAAGTCGTATGTAGTTCTTTGTGCCCAGAATGTGGAAGGCTTTGTGATGTAACTCAAGGAAGGAGGATCTAGCGAGGTGCACAGATCTCCTGTCCTCTGCGAAGTAAGATATAATGGCTCTATGCATGTAGAATATTGACAGAAGGAAATAAAGAAGAAGAGTTGGTGGATGTATCCCTAGGGNGGGTATTCCATGAATACTTGGACAAGTTCATAAAGGTATTTATTGACGACATATTAATTTACTCTCAGACAAAAGAGGAGAACAAAGAACATCTGAGATTAGTTTTGCAGTGTTTAAGAGAAAACAAGTTGTACGGAATGTTGTCAAAATTCTCATTTTATCATACAAAGATTCATTATTTGGGACACATTATTTATGGAGAAGGTATCGTTGTGGATCCAACGAAGGTATAGGCTATTATGGAATGGTCGAAACTGATAAATATGCAAGAAATATGTAGTTTCATGGGATTAGCAGGTTATTATAGACACTTTGTCGAAGGTTTTTCAAAAATAGCAAATCCAATAACAAAATTGCAAAAGAAGAATAAGATATTTGTATGGTCAGAGAAATGCACTCAAGAATTTCATAAGCTTAAGGAATTATTAACAACAACACTGATACTAAAAGTTCTGGATATGGACAAGGATTTCTTAGTATGCATTGATGCATCCAAGGGAGGACTGGGTGGAGTACTAATGCAAGAAGGTTGAGTTATCTCATATATTTCAAGGAAACTAAGAAGGCATGAAGATAATTACGCAACTCACAATTTGGAATTATTAGTAATTATTTATTCCTTACGAGTTTGGAGACACTACCTTATTGGATGGAAATTTGAGTTGAAAACTGATCATAGTGGATTGCAATACATTTTTACTCAAAGCGACTTGAATGCGTGACAAAGACGTTGGTCATAAATTTTAAGTGAGTATTATTTTGAAATCACATACATTAAAGGAACAATTAATAGAATAGTGGATGTGTTGAGTCAAAGACCATGCATTTTCTCGATAATACCACTAAAAATGAACCTTCAGAAAAATATTTTGGCATTACATATTGATGACAATTGGTACAAGGAAGTAAAAGACAATATCAGACAAGATACCATGATGATACCTATATATGGGGGTTATTCTTTGTATAGTTACATACTATTAATATAATAGAAGAATTCATGTACCACCAAATGATGAATTGAGAAATTTAATTTTGAACGAAGCTCATCGAGCGATGTATATGGCTCATCCTGGAGTCACAAAAATGAAGGTAGATATTAAACCATTATTCTTTTGAAGAGGATGAAATATGATATAGTTAACTATGTGGAAACATGTCTTAAATGTCAGCAAGTGAAGGTTGAACACAGACATCCAGCGGGATTATTATAGCCACATAAAATTCCTGAATCGAAATCGGAAGTTATATTGATGGATTTTATTGTTGGATTTCCATTGACAGTAAGGAGACATGATTCTATTTTTGTAGTTATCGACACTTTGAAGAAGAGTGTGCATTTTATTCCATTTCGCACAATGTATCAAGCATCAGACATAGATAGAATTTTATTTAGTGAAATTCTAAGGTTTCATGGTGTACCAAGGAAGATAATTTCCAATCGAGGATCGATATTCACTAGATGTTTTTGGACTAATTTCCAAGAGGCTTTGGGAACACAACTAAATTTTAGTACAAAATGTCACCCTGAAACCGATGGACAAATGGAAAGTACAAAACAAATTCTATAATATATTCTTAGGATGTATGTGATGGATCAACATAAATGATGTGAAGAATTTTTACGATTGGTAAAATTTGTGAATAATAACAGCTACTAGATTTCAATAAAGATGGCTCCTTTTGAGTTTCTATACGAACGACCGTGTAGGACTCCTTTGAGCTAGGATCAACTAGAAGATAGGGTCCTGGTGGGACCGGAAGTGATTCACAAAATGGAAGATAAGATGCAAACCATAAAGAAAATAATTAAGGAAGTGAAAGACCGACAAAAGAGTTATGCAAATGTGCATCATATAGACCATAGTTATGAGGTTGGTAATAAAGTGTTTTTGCGGGTGAAGTCGCATAAGAGTTTGATTAAGTTTGGAAAGGGCGCCAAAATATATCCAAGGTTTATGTGACCTTTAGAGCTACAAAGGAAAGGCCCTGTGTCTTATCGACTAGCCTTACTTGATTCTTTGAGGCATATGCACGATGTGTTTCATGTTTCATTTTTATGTCAATATATTTCAGATCCATCGCATGTTTTTTATTTGAGTTCATTGCAGGTATCGGACGAGGGTTCTCTCATAACGGAGCCAATCCGCATATTGGACCATCACACTCAACAACTACGGTGTAGATTGGTCGATCAGGTCAAGGTCTAGTGGGACAGTTATAGTCCATATTCTGCCACTTGGGAGGACTCACATGAGATACATCAATAGTTTCCATATTTATTTTGAGAGCTTGATATATAGATTATTAGCAACTATATTTATTGTTTTCATTGTTAGATTGTACAAACTTTGGGACGAAGTTTAAAATAAGAGGGGGTGTATGTAGCATCCAAATTTTACCGACCACATTTTCATAACACTGATTATTCTTTGACAACACTTGCATGCAAGTTATCCATCTAAACATGGTACATTATGATTATCTGATTTGGTTTATGAGTTTATTCTATGTTTGAGTATTTGTAATTTTGATATGTTATTAATATTGATGTATAGAATTCACATGTATTGTGATGAGGTTTCCTGAGTGTGTAGGAAACATGACATGATGAGGATGTTGATAGCATTGACAAAATTCCTTGGACTCAAAATTGATTCATGGAGTGGACTATTGACTTTGATTATGAGTATTTGTTTTTATTACACATGTATTATGATGATTCCAGTTATGGATTTCATGTATAAGAGATATTAATATTATCTTTGTCAGTGGATGCAGGAATGGTGACACTTTCTAATCTGAATCACATATGGATTAAAGGGGCCATACACAAATATCAGATAGATAAGGGAGAGGCATGGCAACATCCCTCTCACAACCTAATAACTCTCTCTTCGTGACCTAAACTGAAGGTTAACAACTACCTTGTTATTGAGAGGTTTACGATGTCGTGAGGGAAGACTGACACAGTTTCTCACGAGGATATTTTAGGGGTGCACAAATATATATTTTAACCTTGTACAATTATTTACTACAAACATGTTTTCAGTAAAAGAACATAAAATATACAATGGAAAATACACACATTACATAGATATTTTTCCCCTAGAAACCCAAACCGGGAAAACCAACATATTCTATATTCATTCACATCATACA
>SNQJ01S0060820.1:125690-138309 GCA_010110895.2 Picea sitchensis
TCATGGGTGTTGTATATGCATGTGCATTGTCCTTCATGTCCAAATACCTTTATCAATCTTGTGGTCCAAAACCCATGACTAGGGTTGACATCAATGACAACAACCAATCTTCCAACAACCATGGCCCCAATGCCTGTCTTCATTTGATATGAGTCATGTCCCTCAACCCACTTTTATGATGGGAGGTTGGAACCTCCCATCTTATGGATCTAGTCCTAGTTATGCTCTTTCAGGAGCCAATACTCAGATGGGTGCTTATTATACTTATTACAATCCATCCATGTTTCCTTCATTCACCATGTTGATTCCTTTGAACACTTTTTCCATGGCGAGTGCTCATGTATACCTGGGTGTTTCATATGGGGAGAATAAGTTTTACGGTTTGGGCTACCCTCTTTATGGAACCCCTTCACAAGGGGGAAACATATATCCTCACTCGAATAGTCCTTATCATACTTATATCTCTTCGAAGACTTTAATGATGATGCTCGTTCAGACTTCCCTAAATCAATTAAATGGAGGATACTACCTTTCTGGATAGGGACAAGGGGGTAAACCAGGACCCCTCCTGGCCTACAATGTTTCAAAGTCAATCTTTCCCTGGACCTTAGCATCAAATGCCACAAATTACCTCCAGTCCAGTCACTGTTAGTCATACTGGATCTCCATCACCAACCTTTGTTAGTTATGTTGGGGATGGGTCAACTACTTTTGCAAGTCTTGTTGACAATTCACACCCATCCGCTGCTAGTCATGCTGGGAGCACCACTCTAATCACCACGAGTCATATAGATATCGCATCTCCAACCTTCGTACATCATGTAGGAGATGACTCTCCCATTTCTTCCTATCATGTCGAGAGTATGTCACCAGCCATTGTGAATAGAACTAGGGGCATCAAGAAGCCTAGATGTCTCAGAAGTAAGCCTAAGTTCCTTCGCAGGACTTGCAAAGGAGATAACCTTACTCGACTGTGTCCAACTACTGTTGAGATAACAAAAGCGTGGGGCTCACCTAAGGGCCCTTCAAATTCTGAGGCATCTGTGGTTTCCCCACACCTTGGTCCTCCTTTAATTGACACGGTGGTACCACCGCTGCAATCCTCTCCTAACCTCACCCCCATTGTCAAGGGTGACGTGTCCCCTATCCCTATTTCCATGCATCCTCTTCAACCTAGAATTGAAGAAGTAGTCGTACCAGTCCCATCTCTGGTCACTCCTACTCTCCTTATGGAGGGTGGTGAATCCTTCATTCATGTCATCAACATTCCTGACCCTGCACCTTCTGAACGAGAGAGAGTTTTTCTTTCACCAAGTCCTCTCCCTCCTAGTTTTGAGGAGATCACCTTTGACTGGGATAGTCATGTGGAGTATCTCATGCCCCCACCTATGTCTTTTCCGGTAAGAGACATTATTTGGTCTATCAAAGAGATTATATACTCTGTTAGTGCTTTATCCTCCTCGACTTGGAGAGCTTTGAGTTTTCCCAAGCTTATGTCAACTATTCGTAGGATACTGACATTCCACAGAAGATCTGCACGGGAGCCTTGGCCTCCCCCGTGACTTGCCACCTAAAATATCCCAACGAGTTTAATTTAATCTCTTTTCCGACTCATATAAAAAGGGAAAATATTGCCAAGTGATTTGTCCCTTTCACACTCGTTAAATTGGATTCGAAAGGTTGTGAGTCTTAGTTAAGCTCTTTTTCGACTTGTTATCAAAAAGTGAAAAGATTTTTGAGTGAACTTGTCTCTTTCACACTCGTAAAATTGGTTTTGAAAAGATGTCTATTTGGCACAAGTTTATCCCTTTTTCACACCAAGTAGACCAAAAGACATTAAAAAGGACATTTTTTGGCATTAAGTTGTGATTGCATCTCATTCCCCTTCTTGCAGTATTGAGCCTATAGTCAGTTCTCGCTTTGCATTATAAATCATTTGCCTCAACAATTTTGCATCCGCAACCAAGCAGAGCCTTATTTATATCCTTTGCAATTTGACACCCTATACCTAGGAGGAAACATTCCCCTGAGTGTCCATCTCCCGCATGCAATTCCCTGCATTGAGCATAGGTACATTCCACTACTGGAACTAGTTTTGATCACTTGCGACAATCGTTTCCTTCTCTGTATCAGAGCATTTTTTTGTCTATGAAAAAACAAAAAAAAGACGGGTGGGAAGGGAGTATTATCTTGTATCAACAATAGTCGTGTCGCCTTTGAACATAACAAAAATTTATTTGAGTCCATTCATCATAATTTTGGGATTAGCATGGCCTTAGGAAGTCGAGCTCGTTACAGATTCTTCTCTACTGACTGGTTACTCTACTAGTGCCTACAAAGAATTTCATTGATGCTTCCTGCATCTCATGATTTCATCATTGGGTCTATGCTGTCAGAGTCCTCCATATGTCTCATGCTCTTGTTCAAAGGAAGTCCATCAACTTGTGTCGACCACTCCTCAGAACTCTTGAATTTACATGTCGACCATACCCTCAGTTTTTCTAAGAATCACATGATACTGTAGTCCTATCACACACCCTGCCCCTAATTTGATCATTGGTAGGTAACCTTGAACCCAATAGTAAACATTTCATTATTGGTCATTGACTAGGTGGTTTCCTTGTGTTCGACGACAAGACATATATTCACACATTGGGTTTTGTGCAGTGTCTTGGATTCCATTAGCCTTATTGGTGGTCTCCTCGCCTTTGTAAAAAAATTTCATCATTGGATGCTATTCAGAGGGTCTTTTTTATGTACCGCTTGCACTTGGCACACACGAAAGACGCACTAGATCGTTAGTTCATGAACATGTTCTTCGTCCGATTTCCACCAAATCATGAAGCTCCTGCTTTGTACCTCGTGCTGACTAATGAGAGATGCCTTAATTCTCTCCTTTCAACGGGTCTCTTTCCATCGAATTCAACCCATTTATTATGGAAATGGGACCTAGAGTCTTATGAGTACCTTGAGGCTTGCAATCATTAGTGGCAGGATCTCTCGCCATCGACTGTTGGGAATACATCAATGTCTCCTGATCGATGGATTCTTCAGGTGTTCGACACTGAATCCTCTATTCACACTTGTAATAATGTACTCGACGCCTTGATACCTACTTTCATTATCGGTAGGATATCTCGCATTTGTTAACGGTATACATCAATGACTGGTAATCAAATGATGTCTCATTATGTTCGACCCCAACTCCTTTATTCACATGATGTAGACTTGCACCTTTGGTGGATTGTGTAGAGAACTTGAAGACATCACTATGTGGTCGCAACTTTTTTAAGCCGTTTCTTCCTTTTCGTTGGACCAGTACCTATATGACTTCAGTGATCATGGGAGATCAGATTGTACTCCATGGTATACAGACATCTTCAGATTGGTTTTGAGACTGGTACTACTAGGCCTTGTTCGTGACTATGACAACTATTGGTATGTAACCACATTTGTATTTGCCTATTCATGGCCACAGACAATTGTTTGGTATATTTTCACATGGATCTGCAGTGTATTTTTGGCAGCCATGTATGAAAATTCAGTGCAGAATGTAATGAGCAATTGAGTTTGTTCAGTTGGTACCCTACCACTCCACTTATGGGTTATTTATAATGTATTTCAGCCATCACATATACTCCTCTAACATCACACATTAGGACACATCTGTTAGATAAAGATTTGCCTCACACTATGCAATCTTGTAGAGAGGGCCTTATTCCATTTTCCTATGCAGACTTGTCTTCCCTGTTACTAAAATCCAGAGGAAAAAATATAAAATTTTCCACTTTTAGGCATCTTTCACCCTATACAACAAGCGTATACGCAGACTGCTCCACTACGGCCCACGTACATTGGGATTTGTGCCATAAAATCAAAATTAAATGTCAGTTTTCCATGTCACGATAGGATATCTCTGATCCTTGGCCTTCCATATACTGGAAATGCTCTGACTTGACCCTTCAGTTGCATTTTTAAGGCTATAAAGAAGCCAATTCTAAGCTGTGGAAAAGGAGAAAGAATTCAACTTTGAGAGCAAAGTTACTCTAGAGAAATTATTTACTTCATATTGAGTCTACATCCCTTTGTCCTTTAAGTCTGAACACAGTGTTCAACCCCCAATATCTTCCCTTATTTGATGGAGAACCTCATTATCTCCCTTATATGAGATTGCCTTTGGTGGAGGATTGAAGTGGTGGAGGCCTATCTGGAAGGAACTTAATTTCTTAGTTCCGAACCGTGCCGACACAAAAGTCTGTAATATTTTCACTTCTGCTGATCATTTATTAATATAAATACTCTCTTCCCGTGTAATTGATATCTTGAAAATATATGAATTATTATCCATGGGAATATTTGTTATGTATATTGATGGATGGTGCTATCTAATGTGTTGACCTTTTATATTGCCACCATATTCATGTTTTTTCTTGTTTGTTGAGAACTTGTTGTAGGTATATAGCTTTGGGTCGAAGTGCTCAATGATGGACATCATCGAACATTTGGATGAGGTAGGCCTCTTTCTTATCTCCCTTGCACATTGGTTTATATAACATATTTTTGGAATAGAGTTGATTTCTGCAGTCATTTCCGTTTGTTGTGGTTCACCCTAGCCATAGAGAGATTTTCCTCGTAACATGTACTCCATTTGATTTTCGTTCAAAATTTTCTTTGTCTATTACTGATGATGATCCTAGAAATGTCAGGGAGGCAGTGGATTCAAAGGATGGAAAAATTTGGAAAAGGCCATAGATGAAGAAATGGCAGCCTTGGATAATAATGAGGCTTGGGATCTAGTGGAGTTGTATACTGGAAGAAATCTCATTGGAAACAAATGGGTATTTAAAAAGAAGATGAATGCAAAAGGAAAAGTGGAGAAATACAAAGATCATTTAGTAGCAAAGCATTATTCCCAGGTTAAGGGAATTGATTTTGGTGAGATTGTTTCTCCTGTTGCCAAGTTAACTTCTATTAGATACCCATTATTTGTTGTTGCTGCATTTGATTTTGAAGTAGAACAGATGGATGTGAAGACAACATTCCTACATGGGGATATGGAATAAGAAATCTATATGAAGTAGACATAAATCTTTGTTGTGAAGGGAAATGAGCTGGTATGCAAGCTGAAAAAGTCCCCGTATGGTTTAAAACAATCACCAAGGATGTGGTATCAAAATTTTGATACTTATATGCATGGACTTGGCTTCAAAAAACGAAAAGAGGATCACTGTGTGTATTTTAAATTAATTGGTGATCATTTGATTTATTTGGTCTTGTATGTGGACGACATGTTGTTGATAGGAAACAACAAGGAGATTATCCAGTATGTGAAAACTCAGTTGTCCTCTAAATTTGACATGAAGGATCCTAGTGCTGCAAATTTCATTTTGGGAATGGAAATTAAAAGAGATCTGGAAAAAAGGAAGCTTTGCTTAAATCAGAGAAAATATGTCAACACAATATTGCATAGGTTTAATATGTAGGAATGTAAACCGGTCAAGGTCCCTATTCCTGTTGGTGTAAACTTATCTATAGATCAGTGTCCCAAGACATAGGAAGAGGAGGAGGACATGTCTCTTGTTCCATATACGAGTGCAGTTGGAAGTTTGATGTATGCAATGGTCTGTACTAGACCAGACATTTTACACGTAGTGGGATTTTTGAGAAGGTATATTTCAAAACCAGAGAAGGAGCATTGGACATCAGCAAAAAGGGTTTTCAGGTATTTGCATGGAACTGCTAACTATGGATTGTGCTACCAAGGAAGACTAGGATTGGACAAAGTGTTGGAAATACATGGATTTGTGGATGCAAAATGGGTTGGAGATATGGATCGTAGGAGATCTACAAGTGTGTATGTGTTTAACCTGTTTGGAGGGGAAATCAATTGGATGATAAAAATATAGTTCTTAATGGCACTTTCAACTACAAAAGTTGAATACATGGCAGCCACTCATGAAAGAAAGGAAGCATAATGGTTACATAGATTGTGTTCAGGTATTGGGTTGGTACAACAAGATTTAAGGATAAATTTTTATAGTTAAAGTGCAATTTTTCTAGCAAAAAACCCGACTTATCATTCAAAGACAAAGTATATTGATGTTCAATATAATTTTCTGAGAGACATGGTTAAAGAAAAGAAAGTGTTGTTGATGAAGGTGGACACTTTGAAGAATATTGTAGATTCATTAACAAAATATGTGAGCACTTAGAAGTTCTCTTGGTGTAGAGGAATTATGGGCATTGCTTCCCTAGAGTGTTGACTATGTAACCCTGTAACCCCCTGCATGCAAAGAAAACAACAAATGGTAGAATGTTGGGTATGTTTTATATTCTTTGCACGATTAGAGATAGTGTTTGCTACGTTGCGCCAGTGTTGGCATAGGGGAAGACCTAGGGTTCAACGCTACAACAACACACCAAAAAAACCCTAACTATTGGCCCTTTTGAGAACACCTGGGAAGCAGATGAAATCTCACCCAAGGTAGAGGCAGGGGTGGTTGCAGGATTCATATGTCTGCAACCTTAGCTGGGAGATAGATTTGTGATTGTAACACCTTATCAAGGGACTTAGCAATTATGATTCATCAATATTCAGTCTTATTTCATAGTGCTTCTAAACCCTAACAACATATCAATGCAACATTCACACAGATCCAATAGATTCAAGCACTAAGCATACCAACACAGATTAGATCTAGCATTCGTTCACATTATTCAACACTAAGCTATCATATCAGATTAATCTATCATATAACAACACACTAAGAATTGAATCACATAAACAAAAGAACAACCAAAAAGCACAAAGCATTCACAACACATGATATACGTGGTTCACCCCCACCCTAGGGATACATCCACCAACTCTTCTTCTTTATTTCCTTCTGTCAATATTCTACATGCATAGAGCCATTATATCTTACTTCGCAGAGGACAGGAGATCTGTGCACCTCGCTAGATCCTCCTTCCTTGAGTTACATCACAAANCCCTAGGGATACATCCACCAACTCTTCTTCTTTATTTCCTTCTGTCAATATTCTACATGCATAGAGCCATTATATCTTACTTCGCAGAGGACAGGAGATCTGTGCACCTCGCTAGATCCTCCTTCCTTGAGTTACATCACAAATCCTTCCACATTCTACGCACAAAGCACTACAGATGACTTTCATTTAGCTCCGCAAGTTTCAACATACAATACGAAACAAGCCTCTTACAATCATTTGCACTTAGCACACTTGCAACTGACTAGTCACTACTTCTTACATCACCTAGACTTCTATTTATTCATTAAAAAATAGGCCTAAGCATGGGTAAACCCATGGGTTGACATCCCCATACCCATCACATAAGCCCAAAACCCAAAAATATCCTAAAAGGGGCTGATATCCCGCAATCTCCACTTCAATTTGTGATCCACCTTCGACAGCCTTTCAAAGTCCCAAAATGGTCAAAAATGACCAAGGATCCTCAAAAATTGGTCAAGGGCCAACAGGCCCCAAACACTCACCTGTGACTCGTCCCAAGTCACTATAATATGGGTAGCTCTGCCTCAAAATCCTCGAGCTTGGCTCGAGCTGCTTGGACCTGTTGTTGTGCCACGACCTCCTACTCAACGAACTCTTGGATTACTGCTTTGTTGACAGGTCCCTCTAAGCATTGTTCTATTGCAATGATGAATTCCTCCAGTTCTGCTCCTTGTCCTTCGATCTCCGTGAATAGTTGGAAAGCCTCCTCTTGTATTGGTTGTAGCCTCTGATTTACTTCCATTACTCTACTCTGAATGGTGTGGAACCACTGCTGCTCAGTGTGTTTTTCTTGGGATCGCTTCATCCTCTCAATGGCTGACAGGGGATTCAACTGTGCCTGTATTGTTTCTACTTTGCTACTTCACTTCCTGGAGCTGTGACTCCAGTGCCTTCAATTCAGGATGCTTAGTGATTTTCTCATAAGTTTGGGCACTGTGATCACTCAGTTGTTTGCATTCCATGGCAAGGACCTTGATTCTTTTGACTATGCCTCGAGCAGTCGCTTCTCTTTGATCTCGCACATCCTACAGAGTACTGGGCATGGTTCTTAGCTCCATATCTGTGATTCTCTATTGAATTTGCTCAATGATTTCTGCAAGCTGTGCTACTTGGTGTTCTACTAGTTCTTCCTCCTTCTGCTCCAAGCCTGTCACAAAGCGAAGTGCTTTGTTGACTGCTTCTTTTACTCCGACCCGCTCTGCGTGCAAATTTTCTTTCTTCTACTGGATCTGCGCTCTCTCTTCTTCAAAATCCGCTTAAAGACGTCCTTCTCCTGTTGTGCAATCCTATGTTGCTCTATAAATTCCTCCTGTGCTTGTTTCAGGGCCACTATGGCCTGGTCTTTCTCATCTTATGCTCGATGAAGGCAAGCTTCAATCACATCAACTAGTATGCGGAGTTGAGCAGGCTCATATCCCAACTCTGGTTCTTCTAAGGGTAGGGGAGTAGTGGACACTATGCGGATTGAATAAAGGGCTTGCTGTAGACCTCTTAGTTCTTCTTCAATTATATTGTACATGGATTCTTGTTTTGCTTCGTTTCTTTGTAAAATATCTTCTGAGGCATCTCCTACAACTAAAATAATGAAGGTGTCCCCTTCTCAACATGGCAATATGTTTCTTTATTCATCTATTCCAAGGCATGGTTTGCAACTTTTCCTGGGTATAACTCTTGAGGGTCTGGTCCCTGCATGCTCAGTTCAGTGATCCTATGGATCAACGCTGGATCGACAGTGATACATCTTTCCAACCACATATATCCACCATGGAAGCATGACAGTAGGATCTTAACGCAAGAATTAACCTCCTCGTGCCTTCCAAAATGTGGAATCTTCATTACATTCAAAAGGGTGAACTGCACGAGGTTCATGGTCCACGAATGAGGGATGAACTTCATCTTCTTTCCCTTCATCTTGGTTAGATATTTGTGAGGTGCAATCATGCCATAACTCTTACAGTTTCCCAGGTTATAGTCGCTAATATTCAAGGTTGGAATCCTCTCTAGTTGTGGTCTGACTGCGCGTATCTCCTTCGGGAGGTTCACGGTGATGACAATGTAGTCGAAGTCCCTCAGGACACTGTCACGACTCACTACACCAGCCAGGGGTGGGATGTACTCAGGTAGGATGAACGGTAATAACTTTGCATTTGACAAGTCATCTCTATGCTTGGTTCGTTTCTTAGTCGCAGCTCGGGATGGTCCAGATCCGTGACCAGTTGATGGGGAGGATTGCACTCCTCTTGTCGATGAAGCTTGTATGCCCACATAAATTACCTTATCAATCATGGGTTCGATGAGTATCTCCTTTAAAGACTCTTCTGCTGTGCTAATTTCTTCGGACATACACACTTATGGCTGATTATCTCGGGTTGAAGAGAATATACTCATTGTAATGGGATGGATGGGGATAACTCGAGGGTCACTACACAAAATCAACTAATCTGTGAGCTCAAATAATCACGGGTGGAAAAAGTGTTCTTATTGCAAGGCTCGATGGAATAAGTAGAAAACTAGGTAACAGATATTTCCAACAGGCGAGAAGCCTTCATTAATGCAGTTCTGTCCATTACAATGCGGTCCCAACGATCTGATGGCGATAGTTTTGGCCATAACTGTTGCTCTAACCATTTGGGCTAACATTATAATGTCTCCAACGGTCATCTTACTTCGCCATGGCGAAGTACCATGCTATGTTGTACTGATATCTTGACGAAGTTGAGATTCTGGGATCCTTCCTTCTGAAACTTTCTGTAACTTTTCTATCTTTGCTTTCTTCTTATTGAACTTTATAGCCTTCTTCCTAGCGATCTTCATCTCGATATTCCTCTTTCCATTCCGATTCTTATCTTCTCTTGGCATAGTAACTTCGCACTTTTGATAGTATTTACTAGGGTTCAAGGGAAATACTTCTTCTCTGTCTGGTGTAGGTGCTCTACTTTCCTGTACAGATAGGTGTCTCAAGTTCTCGTGTGTCCTTTCAACTTCGACATCCAAGTTTCTGGTCTTGAATAAATTTGACCTATTCTCCCGTTCTTCAATCAAATGTGTGATCCTCCTAGTCATGAAATTTTTTAATTCTTGCTTCTTCTGCTCTAAGGCTTCCTCTTCTTTTCTTCTGGCTTGATCCTTTTCGATCCAAGTTTTTCCTAGTAACATAGCAAATGGGGTGATGTTCTCAATAAATTTAACAACCTCAAAATATTTTTCTGTCAAGGTTCCATGAGAAATCATAGATATCTGGGTAAGTCTTCCACATAGGGTTATCAACTTTCCTCTAAATAATCTTATTCCTCCCAATGAAGGAATCATAGAAGGCTTTCCTAAAATTTCCCAAGTTCTTTCTGTCATGATATTCACCTATGTTTCCTCATCCAGAACGCAGTCAATGTCGAAGTCTCCTATTCTTGTTTCTATCCATTCTTTTTCTTTGAAGATCTCTGGTAAGTTGATGTTTCTGTGATTGTTCAGGGTTTCTTTCATTTGCAATAGTACAGTTTCTGATTCTTTTTGAGGTTCTTCCATGATCTTAGTTTCTTGACCTTCCTCAGGGTTTTCATTTCTCATATCCATTCTTTCAACCTTATTAATCATTCTAGGGCAATCCAGAACTTCATGGTCCATAGGTTTACAACAAATATAACTGGGTCTTCTACCAGGGAATTCCTTAGAAATATGTCCCGGTCTTTTGCAACTGTAACAAAGAGTTAATCCTCTCTTTCTCTTAAATGATCCCCATCCTTTCTTGTACTGCGCATTAGGATCATGTTAGCTAACCTGCAAAAAATTCTTTCTAGGATCCTGCATCCATTTGTTAGTCCAAACATTCTTTCTATGCATAGGAATAACATATATTTCACTATTCTTATCAGATCTACTCATATCAAATCTTCTTTCTTCTAGATGTGCCCTAGTTTTCAGGATAGCACAAAATTTATCAAACATACCTAGATCCATATTCTTGAAACAAAAATTTCCACTTATCTTACTTTTCTCAGAGCACAAAATCTCTCAGATCTAAAAATTTTCAGTATTCTTACCTTTCTTAGAGCACAAAGCATTCAGATCTTACCTCTTTTCTTAAGATCAGACTTCTCTTCTTAGCATAGAGCATCACAATCCAAGTAGAGTACTACGCACTAGGGAAACAGATCTACGCACAGAGATTTCATAGTTTTAGGCCAGATCTTTGCACAGAGCTTCTTCTTCCTCAGTTCCCAGCAATCACGGTTTCAAGTCCCGGCAACAGAACTATTTGTTGGCATAGGGGCAGACCCAGTGTTCAACGCTACAACAACGCACCAAAAAAACCCTAACTATTTTCCCTTTCAGAAACACCTGCAAAGCAGATGAAGTCTCACCCCAGGTAGAGGCAAGGGTGGTTGCATGACTCAGATGTCTGCAACCTTAGCAGGGACACGAATCTGTGATTGTAACACCTTAACAGAGCACTTAGCAATTATGATTCATCAATATTTAGTCTTATTTCACAACGTATCTAAACCCTAACAACTGATCAGTGAATCATTCACACAGATCCAATAGATTCAAGCACTAAGCATACCAACAAAGATCAAATCTAGCGTTTGTTCACATTATTCAACACTAAGATATCATATCAGATTCATCTATCATCTAACATCACACTAATCATTGAATCACATAAACAAAAGAATAACCAAAAATCACAAAGCATTCACAACACAGGATATACGTGGTTCACCCCCACCCTGGCGCTATGTCCACCAACTCTTCTTCTTTATTTCCTTCTGTCAATCTTATACATGCACAGAGCCATGATATCTTACTCCACAGAGGACATGAGATCTGTGCACCTCGCTAGATCCTCCTTCCTTGAGTTACAACACAACGCCTTCCATAGTCTATTCACAAAGAACGACATATGACTTTCATTTATCTCTACAAGCCTCAACATACAATATGCACCAAGCCTCTTACAATCAGTTGCACTTAGCACACTTGCAACTGGCTAGTCACTACTTCTTACATCGCCTAGACTTCTATATATTCATTACAAAATATTCCTAAGCATAGGTAAACCCATGGGCCGACATCCCCATACCCATTACATAAACCCAAAACCCAAAAAACCCTAAAAATGGGCTGAGATCACGCTATCTCCACTTCGATTTGCGCTCCGCCTTCGACAGCCTTTCGAAGTCCCAAAATGGTCAAAAATGACCAAGGATCCTCAAAACTTGGTCAAGGGACAATAGCCAGGCGCAAAGGGGGTTTTGAGGGGGGATTGTGTTCCCTAGGGAAATGTGTCTTCTTTTTTTCCTCGATTTTTGATTCACCTCGATTTTCATGTCCATTGTTGGGCGGTTTTTCGGCACATGGTTTTTTGTTGATGTTTTTCTATTTCTGGTTAAGGAATTAGGGTTGTTAACTAATCCAGGTCATTGGATTAGGGTTTTGGATGTCGCTGGATCCTATATGTATATTTTGTTGTAAACAATGTATGATGTGAATGAATATAGAATATGTTGGTTTTCCCGGTTTGGGTTTCTAGGGGAAAAATATCTATGTAATGTGTGTATTTTCCATTGTATATTTTATGTTCTTTTAC
>SNQJ01S0060821.1:0-23283 GCA_010110895.2 Picea sitchensis
CTATCTTGATCATAAATGTTGAAAAATAAATGTTGATGTAGTGCATCCAAAATACATGACAAATAATGATACAAACCGGCAAAGCCAAATCCTTACATCTGAAATGAAGGACATGTTTATTTTCTAATAAATTGGGTTATTTCTTTTGTTAAGTCATAGTTTTTGGATGATTATATTTACTATTATGATGGGAAATGGATAATAATATTGTTTGTTTATCTAATGTACTTGTTGTTTAATTTGTTAAATGATCTACGTAAGGTACAATCTAGAGTTGGACATTCAATGTCATACATTTTAGGGGACGTTTCAATCATACTCACAAACACTTGTTTTCTAGTGACTAACTATGAGTCATTTTGATTAGACTCATGGACATTTTTTGTTATGTTTCTTGACATGTTACACTTGGACTCGTTGAATAGAAGTCCTAGTGGGCATGCCAAGGACAATAAAAAGTGATTGGACAAGTTTGCTCAGGATCTAAGAGAAAAATTGGTTAGGATGACAAGTATACCATGTGTATAAGAGTATAATAGATAAGACATCTCTATGATGAATTTGAAACTAAATAGATAAGACAAAGGACAAAATTATATTCGAGGGAAAGATTGTGACAAAACTGGAACAAACGACCAACTTATCTAAGTACAACTCATAAAGTCTATTTCTTTGTTTTATCCTACTTTTATATGTCTACATGTAGATAGATCTATGGGCCTTGGATAGAAATAGTAATTCCCATATGAGGCAATGATGCACCTCAAAATAAGGGTTAGATATGCTAGGAAAAGCTACAGGTAATACCTAAAATCATCTAAATGTCCACTCATATTAGGTGCTCAGTGAGAACTCTAGCCACTAAGCAATTACCCATTGATAAATATACGCATTAAATAATGCTTAAACGAAATCTAAACTATTTTTTGAGGAATTATCTGATCCATTTGTCAAGAACTTTGAACATTTTATAGGACAGGAGAAAGCCAAGTATTGATGAAAGAAGAGTTATCAAAAGATATATTTTTCTTATTGCCTAGCTTTTATTTATTTTTAACAAGAATGTTTATATTTGTATTAAAATTATGTTTCAGTGGAACCATCTAGCTTGATAATACAAAACTGGAGGGATGTATTATATTTGTCCTTGTAAAAAAGAACTAGAAATATAACTCTATTGTCTACTATTCAGACTAACTATGAAATTATAGATCTAATACTTACTATTCGGTTATAGTAATATTGTATATATTGTCCTAATCAAAATACAAATTTGCAAACCATACCGACATTCAAAGTTTAAAATGGAGTATGCTCATGAAGGGATTACTTCTTGCTATTGACCCACATATCTGTACACCAAGTGATTTCTTCATTGCCTATGCTAAGTCTTGTTAAATTGTCTCCTCTTCCCAAGTCAACTTGTATTCTAGTCCATAAGATCCCATAGAGTAAGAAGGAGGGTCTACTTATTGAATTCCTTTCAATGTTTTTCTTTTATCTTTTTCCATCTTCTTAATTCTATTATGCAATCCTTTTATCCTCTCTTTGAATTCCTCCACACTTTGGATGTTACTTTCCATGTAAGTTTTAAATTGCATCTAATTATTCTTAATTGTTTCAACTTGAGCATTCATACCTATAAATTTATTTTGGATGGTTTGCATATCTAACTCATGGATTCACTCTCGTTCTTTGCACCATCCTCCCCATTTCTACACATATAAAGATAGAACTCATGAATCTCCCTTGCATGTCACTCACATGGATGAATGCACCAATGCAACTCCAAATTTTCATATAAATCACATATATTGGAGTGTTCATAGGCCATCCTACCAGACCTATGTTGAAACCACCAACAAAAACAGAGATGGGGGTGAACTAGACTAAACAAGGGCAGGGGAATCTCCCTTAATCCCACCATCCTCATACCATAAAACAGAACAAGCCAAGAAATAATAAATAGAGCCAAACTGGATGAAGGTTTATTCCACACTTAAATTCCCACCCCATACTCAAATTGCTCATTATTATGCCTTGCTACAGTATTAAATGAAATTGTAAACTAGTTGTGGGGGGATAAAAATTCTCTTGTTCTAGTGCCCTTGTACTTCGCCAATTTTCCTAGGATTTTGACCACATTTCAAACTCAATGAGTAATATATTATGGGAAGTGACAAAGTTGCAATTCCCCCTCATTTTTCCCCACCATTCCATATTGCAAATTGACTGCATTGTTTGCTTGTGAGTCTGTCACGGCATTGAGTTTCCTTAGGACATGATGAAAATCTATGGAAGAAAAAAATTGGGTTGATGTTTGAATTATTGATATAAACCTACTTAAGTGAGTGTCTTGTGGGGTTGTTTTAAGATGCACATGTCGAACTATTATGGAGGAGTCACCAATTACCAAAAATCGATCGATTCCCAAATTCTTTAGAACCATCTGACCTTGATAAAGGGATATAGCCTCTGCTTGATTATTAGTAGCTTCACCTAATTCATAGGCATAGGCCATTTCTTATTCCCCCCCACACTTGCCAACCCTTATTGGTTAGTATTTGACACATGGTTTTGGAAATATTATTTTTTATTATAGAGAATGTAGACAGATTAACTAATGAAAAATAATTTAACTGAAAAGTTAAAATTAAGACAATTTTAAGGCAAAAATATGAGCTAAAAACCCAAAAATTTAAACCCAAGCAAGTTAAACATAGGCTAAGTATCTTGGAATTCTAAATTTCATTAAATAAACATCATATGGAACATTCTACCAAGAATGATGTTTGCAATGAAATTTAATATTATGTCTATGTGGTTATGATGAGGGCAAGATCCTACGTGGAGGAATGAAATCAATCTGATTAAGGGCACCCAAATATGCATAATCACTAATCTAGTGTGCAAATTTAAAAGTTTTCATTTGCATTGTGAAATTTATATTGACCGAATTTACAAGAGAGTATTTAGTGAAAATGTATTTCTGGAAAAAAAAATTCTAAACAAGTTGTAAACTTGGTTAGTGGCATGGCATCTCACACTAGCCAATATTCCCTCTTTTACTAGTGCTCTTTGGTAAAAGCCTCACTAATAGAAACCATGCGATGATGTTAAGTCTGTCAAACACATAAAAGTGTACTAACTTTGAGTTCGTCTATTACAAAAAAGTGCACTGAAATTTCACCATGATAGGTGGCCAAACAAATTTGACAGTTGAATTTACCTATAATAGCATTGATTTCATCACTATTGTTTGCAATTGGCAAGTATATATAAATTGTCTATAATAGTACTCATGTCATCAGTATTGTATATAATTGGCGAGTATAGATAAATTGTTTGTCAATGTACTTTATCAAGTTCCATTGTAATCTCCTGGAATAAAATTTGATTTGTTTATTAAGGTTGAAAGGTTTAAAGAAAGAATTTGAAATAGTAAAAAATGTGTGTATGGTAATATTGTTTAGATGAAATTGTTTCTATGTGTATCCAATTAGTATGATATTATTACAAGCCTACAATCATAGAGGATCTAAATTCATTGTCTTTGGAAATGGTATAGAGATTAACACAAATTTTTGATAAATATTGTAAAAAATCATGATGCACTCCAAGTTCAGTGCTTTTATTTATGGTGACTTTGAGAAGCATTCGTTGTAGTGGGTAGTTTGGGATATACCATTCTTGGCAAAACATTTTTTTTTTTCATTTTGGGACAAACTTCACTTTATAGTTTCAGTGCAACTTTAATTTTATTTCCAGTTGGTTACAAGGAATTTTTAAACATTTTGTTCAATTATTTTTTCATGACGAGGTTTTTTTCATCCTTATTTCTAGTTTAATAATTTTCACATAGAATGAACTAATGTTTTAATGTACTAATATGTTTTTCTCATGATTAGTAGTTACATTGCAATGCCATCGAATAAAGACTCCTCCAAAGAGGAGGATAAACCATTCAATGAAGGAGAAGAAGAAGAAGAAGAAGATAATGATGATGGTGGTGATGATGATGATGATGATGATGAAAAAGATAGCTCTAATCAGTGAACCCCTAAAGAAGATACCCTCTATTCTCCTAATATTTTCTCCTTTGAGTATATGTCCCTTGAAGAGGGAACAATAGTTGACCCAACCAGTCTAGGTCATGACAAAGATGGATCTTATTTGAGTGAAGAAGAAGAGGATGGTGATGGGGATGGTTAAGCCTCTCCTCAAATCTTCATAGTATATATTAACTTATTAGAGTGTGCTTTCTTTCTTTCTCAGCAGTTACTACAACCTCCTTTACAAGGATGGATTTTGTAAACATTAATATTTGTAACCATAAATATAATTTTTTTCAAAGTAATATCTAGTTTTTGTACAATATTTCTATAAAATAATAGAATTATGCTCAAAGAAAGTTCTTGCTTTGTATATTGTTGTTATAAAATAATGAATATTATTTCATTGGATCTAAATTGGCCTGCAAGTCATGGATATCCTCAATTAAAATATATAGGTCCACATGCTAATTCTACATGATTTGTCTAGACACGTAGGCACACCTACTCTAGCCCATGGAGAAGCTAGCATTTCTTGGAGGCACTCAACCTTGACTTTTACCCTGTGAAAAAGAAATCCAATTTGGACCCTTTTTTGTGCAATATAAAGTTTATATGTCAAATTAAAACATGGAATTGTAGGAAGGAATGTAATGACTAGACACACACTCTCCAAGTTGAATAATTCATTTTGTCCTTATAACAAAGGTTGGACATGCATTTTAGTGAAGCGAGTCAATTTTGGTAAAACCATGGTTAGAGGCCAAGTTGGTAGATCCAAAACATTCACTTGAAGAATGGTTCAATGATTTTAGTTAAGTTAGTTTGTCAAACACCAATAAGGCTCCAAGAAACAAGTTTGATCATTTTGATCTTATCACCCTCATGCACTCTTTGGCATGCATTTTATTGAGGAAAACTATTTCTACTCATGCCATGTTTTTGAATGGAAAAATTATTTTTGAAGGGTAGTGATCTAGGTGGATACTAGTGGCCACCCATATATCCCATTGATTAAGAATTATTCCATGTCTTGGTAGTTTTACTACATTTTTTCAAGTCTCAAACTTTCAACACATTTTCTGAGCATTTCACTTATGTTTTTTTCAATTGACATAGGCCACAAAACATTTTATTGTGTGGCCTGCCAAACACACATATCATAGATTAATCTTTGTAACTTCTAATAAATGCCCTAAATGGAGTTTGTATGCAAGTTACACCCATGAGAAGTTAATGTATCAACTAGCATCCTCGAGGCTCACATTATTTTTGCCACATCATTTCCCAGGGTTAGGGTTTTGGATCTTTAGAGTTTTTTCATCTTAAGGTGTCATACTTTATGTTAAAAGTCACTTTTGGCCTATTTTAATGTCTTCATATGAATAAGTGTAGCTGACACGTCTCTCTTTAGAGATAATCTATCACCATTCTAGCTAGTTTGTATTTCTTTTCATTTTACAATATTTTTCTATTTCATTTATTAACAGAATTTGGGTTTCATTGTATTATATTGCTCTCTATAGTATCTTTGTGTGTATTTCCACTTATATTTCTACCTTCATTTTGTTCTCTATATAATACAGACCAATCATATCAAAGTAATCTACTCTTTTTTGTTTCTTTGTGCATGTCCCTGATGAGACCAGGGTATGGGGAGTTGGTCTTGAATTAACTAAGCTTGGGGAAGACCACTCTCACTGGCCCAAGTAGCCTCCCATGCCAGAAGAAAAGAGAGATGGTGGAGATGAAGATCCTATCAAGTTGTTTCTTGAGTTGTCCCTTGTGTGATAGAGGAACAAGATCATGGATAATTTCACCCTGATCCTTCGATAATTGCCAACAATGATAGAGACACCTTCAACATGCAGTCATTTTAGAGTTCCAACACACTTCAAGGTACAATTTATCTTTTACATTCATTTATTTGAAGGCCAAATAGATGTATATTCTTTGGAGAAATGGTTAAAGCTATTAGAGGGTTATTACTCTATTCAAAAAAATTCCGACAATGAAAATATCACCTTCGCACTCATTAAGTCCCTTCCTCGTGTCAAAGATTGGTGGGAGGAACGCGTTGAAGATGAGTTTGCAACATTTAGGACATAACCCACTTGGGTGGCTTCTATTGATTCCCTCAAGAAAGATTTATTCGTTGTTATAAAATATGATGACTAACACACGAGATGGAAAACTTTTCACTGGGAAAGAGACCAAATGATGTCAGTGTACACTAATGCCTCCCATACCTTGCAATCAAAGCTGGGTACCAGATAGTTTGGGTGACACATGGTTCTGAAATACTGGATTTACCTGCACATGTACACATAAATAGATATGGTGTTCTTGGACATCTCCTCATCGAGAGTCATTTATTGATATGTTGTCAAAATCAAGCAAAATTTTGAGCAAAGGAAAAAGCAAGAATTTAGGTCTGCAAATTTTCTACAACAAAAGCATCATAAAGGTGGCCCTAACTCATAAAATAAAGGACAAAGAAAGGATATACAACCTCAAGACAACCATTCCAAGCTGTAGGAAAAGAAGAGTAAAAGGAAGTTGAAGAAGTACAATAGAAAGTGGTGTGAGTTCCATAAAATCTCCTAGCACAACTCTAATGAATGTTTCTCAAAGAAATCATGGTTGGCCAGGTTGAAGGCCTCATAGTTAGAATCTAGCTCAGATTATTATTCAAATCTATATAAAGGAAAGTGGATCATTGACATAGAAATCATTGCTACCATTGCAACCACAAAGATCCAAATAGAAGAGCTAAAGGAGACTGAGGAAGGTGAGCACCTCTTCCATTCAGAAATATGGGTGAAGGGGACTTTGTTATATTTCATTATTGATAATGATAGCTAGAAGCGCTTGATCTTGAATAAGTTTTTTAAGAGATTGAATTTATCTATAATTCCACACCCCCAATCATACACCATTAATTAGATAAGCCAATAACAAGACATTTTCATAAGTTAGAAATGTCACCTGCCTCGTTGTATCAAGCCCTTCAAAGATGAGGTACTGTGTGATGTTGCCCCACTTGAAGTTTGGGATATTCTTTTAGGACAACCCTAAATGTGGAAATTTCATGTTGTTTATGAGTCTAGGCCCCATAGTGTCATTGTTACCTTGGGAGGCCAACTCTACATGGTACTAGAGGTAGTTATGACTATTGCAATTTCATTGAAATAAGTGAAGTAGTACATGAAGGTAATCTCTTAGACTAAGAGATTTGTCCTCTTCATGAATCAGTCAAAAGGTGAATGAAATATCAATATGGTTGCCACAGGATCTACTCATGGTCTCTTTACACAACAGAATTAGGTGAATCAGATAGTGGAAGAGTACATAGATATATTTGCTTCATATGTAGGGAATGCCTCTACTCTACCAGGTCAAGCATTCAAATGATTTGAAACGTAGTGCTCCTTTACCTAATGGACTAGTATATAGATGCTCTCTTTAGGACAATGAAGAAATCAAATGTTAAGTTCAAGAGCTCATTCAAAAGTGACACATTTGACTGAGATCCCCACCTTGTGAGAGCTCAATTATGTTGGTGCAAAAGAAGGATGGGGTGTTATGACTATGTGTTTATCACAAAGCTCAAAACAAAATTATAGCCAAGCATTGATACTTAATCCCCTGGATTGATGATCTTATTGATTAACTCAAGGGTGCCAAGTTTTTCAGTAAGATTCATTTTAAGTTAGGATACCATCAGGTACCAATTGAGAAAATTGATGTATGGAAGACAACCTTCAAGTCTAAAGAAGGCCTCTTCAAGTGGTTAGTCATGCCTTTTGTCTTGACTAATGCCTCGACAATGTTCATGATGATGATGGACAATATCTTGTAGTTGTTTGGAAATTCTTTTATTGTTGTATATTTTGATGATATCCTCATCTTCAACAAAATTTGGGCAGAAGTACAACATTCAATAGATCCTGAGCACCTTGCAACAACACAATTTAGATTTTAATCTAGAGAAATTATTAATTTACATGTAGAGAATTCAGTATCTGTGATACATCATGGATGAACATGGGGTGCATGTAGGTCTAGCCTAGGTCCAATTTATTCATGATTATTTAGCTCGGACAACTCTAACAGAGCTCTGCAATTTCTTGGCCTCACCAACTTCTATCATAGGTTCATGTTGGGGTTCTCTCATATTGCTTAGCCCCTAAGCCAAGTTCATTCTGGTTGAGTCACAATAGAAAGCATTTGAGGATCTAAAAAATCGTCTTGGTTTGCCACAGGTACTCACTCTACTAGATCTGAAATGACCCTTTGAGATTAATATAGATGCTTCAAATTATGCTATCAATGTAGTTGTCACTCAACATGGACAACCAATTCCCTATCATAGCGAGAAACTATTTGATGTAGTTCACAAGTACCCTTTCCTATGAAAATGAGATGTACTCCATTGTGTAGGAATCTCACCAATGAAAGCATTACATTTTGGTGAAGGAGAGGATCATACACATTGATACAAGCCCCTATCATTCATGAAAATGTAGGGAAAGTTACAAAATAACCACCATCATAAGTGTTCCATGTACCTATAATAGTTCCACCTAAACATCATGCATAAGAAAGCCAACACAAATCATGTTTCAGACTTCCTCAACTAACCTTTGGTTGTGATGCTAACCATAGTGATCTATGCTTGTGGACAAAAGACCTCTAGGTTTCCCCAATTGTATTACATTGACCCTGAATTTCTTATTTCCTATCGAACATTGGGCATAGGTAAACTAGTTTCAAGTCACAAGTTATGGGATGAAATTTTATGCCATGTGGACCATCTATGTGCTCCTTCAAGTGAGCATTATAAGCTAATTTGGGAGGCACATTATAGTCGAGTGGCATGACACTTCCCCGTGGAGAAGATAGTGGAAATGTTGCAAANTCACAAGTTATGGGATGAAATTTTATGCCATGTGGACCATCTATGTGCTCCTTCAAGTGAGCATTATAAGCTAATTTGGGAGGCACATTATAGTCGAGTGGCATGACACTTCCCCGTGGAGAAGATAGTGGAAATGTTGCAAAGGTACGTCTACCAACCAAAACTATGGCATGACATCAATATGTATATCAAATCACGCATTGCATGTTCCATTTCCAAACATACAATTAATAAGAAAGGGTTGTACACTCCTCTACCTACCTTGAGCAGATCCTAGGAATCCATCTCCATGGACTACATGTTTGGCCTGCCTTCAACCAAGCATGGTAATGACTATTCATTGTGGTTGTTGATTGATTCTTTAAGATGGCAATTTTGACACCGTGCAAGAAGAGTATCATGTTATAGGCAACTACTAATCTCTTCTCCAAACATGTTTGGGTTCATTTTGGGCTCCCATAGACCATTATTTCATATAGGGATAGTAGGCTCCTAAGTGCTTTATGGTCTAGACTATGGTCATAGATGGACACCAAGTTGACTAGGTCGACTTCCCTCCACCCTTAAACCAATGGATAGATAGAGGTATACAACATGATTCTTATGCATATATTGAGAATGTACAACTCAAAACATCCACACACACAAGATGAGATCCCTTTTTAAGTGTGTTTGGGGTTCCAACCATTTTGGGTTCCAACCAATTGGAGGAAATGGTTGGAACCCCAAACACACTTGAATCCAATTGGTTGGAACCCCAAACAAACTTGAAAAGGAATAAGGGGTCATAGATGTCATCAAGCCCCAATGTTAGATATGAGAATGAAGGAATAAGGGGTCATAGATGTTGATTAAGGTTGTTGTCATTGATATGTCAACCCTTGAAGAAAGACCCATAGCACAAGGTTTGGGTAATGGAGACCAATAGTGTTTGATGTAAAATATGACTCATTATAGTTTTCATGGTTGATAAAGTAAATATGGATGAACTCCAAAGTGGTCCTGGGTAGAAAGCCCTCTGGAAGGCGCTTTTTTGGAGTAAGAGAACCCATGTAATTGTGGAATAATGAGATGAAGGAAAAGTGAATTTTTAGGGAAAATATCCTAGATGGATTATTTTCATGTCATTTACGGTGGTATGTGGGGAGCGTCACATAATTCCTCTTGATTTAGAGGATTATGGCCATGGGAAGTTGGAGACCCAGGTTTGGGTGTGGACCCAAGTTTGTTTGATGGAATGTGAGGTATGAGGTTGTATTATATTTTCAGATAATACTATTCTATATGGATAGTACATGCCATTCATTTTTAGGTGGTATGTAGAATGTCCACATAACTCCTCGCAGTTTGAGAGTTATGGCCTTCACAGTTGGAGGACCCTCATATGTCATCTAGAAGCCCCAAAGGTCAAAGTAATCAAAGTGGTTTAAAGAGATTTTAAAAGGTAAATATATTAAAAGAATGAAGTGATGATTGTATTATAATTCAAAGTAGATACAAAATAAATTATTTCAATAATAATTTAATGGAGAAATTAGAAGTGGACCCAACCTAAAATGAGGAAAGTGGGGCCAGTGACCTAGAAGATATTTTTTAAGGAAGCTACTTGGAAAGTATAAATAAGAGGCAAAGACTCTCATTTGAATCACACTTGAGCATATTGAATATATATATAGGTGTGAGGTATAAAAATGATATCTAAGCCTAAATTCTAAGGAAAGTGAAGAAAATAAGGCCTAAAATGCAAGGAAGGATAAATTCTTTTGATGTTTTACAAAGTATGTTATTTCAGTCATCACCATTTATTATAACTTTTATATAATGATTCCGGATCACAGAAATTGCTATGCAATTGAGAAAACATATCAAAGTACAGGTGGTTAAAAATTCGGCTTGTGGTTCGTTGTATTTTAGAGTTACACTCTATGGAAAATAGGGTTTGTGGCAGATCCACTGAAACAGTCAAAACATGTGTTTCGGGTAAGAGTGTCATAACTTATTCATATGAGATCCAAATTTAGTAAGAAAAAAAAAAAAAATTTTTTTGGTTAGGGTATAGTCTGTAGTATGTTTATAATAGTTTCAGATCATTTCATCCAAAATTTTTTGTCTGGAGGCAGCTCTGGAATCACTCTCTAGAATAAGCTAGAATTCATCAAGGTATGTCATTTTTTTGCTATAAATCATTTTAGAGAGAGGTTCCAAAATTACAAGTGCCACTTGGAGGAATTGTATAACACATTGAAGAACATTATTATTATCGAGTTTGAATCTTTGCCATTCTGGGTTCAAAGTTATGATTACTTCAGAGTTAGGGTTGTTGACTAATCCAAAACTAGGCATGTGAGACTAAAGAAAAGTTTGATGAAAATGCTAGTCACTCTTGTTTTAAAGGATTCGAGGAAGGTTTAGAATGTGATCATATACACCAGGAGTCTATTACTGAGCTACAAATCAGATTTGGATGATGTAAATCGTGGGAAGGCTTTTAGTTGAGGTACATGTTGAGTACATGGTTGCGAGACAAGTAGTTGATGAGTTAGGGTGCACATACATGAGGTGTATAGTTATTTGTGATGATGTTGAAATTTTTATATTGATGAGTTATAGTTTGATAGTAGTTGACACATGATTGGTACATACTTGGCACATGGTTGTATGCATACTTGTTTATGGTACGGGTTGATTACGGGTTGGTGCATAGTTGATGCACTTGTTTATATTAGAGGTTGATTGGTGTCCATCCTCCATCGTCCATCCATCCGCTCCATCCATCCATTCCATTCCATCCATTCCATCCATCCATCCATTCCATTCCATCCCTCCATCATCCATCCATCCATTTCCTCCCTCCATTCCATCCATTCTTCCTCCATCCATCCATCCTTTCCATCCATCCTTCCACTCCGTCCATCCTCCTCCATCCATCCTTCCATCCATTCCATCCATTCCTCCATTCCATTCCATCCATTCCATCCATCCGTCCATCCATCCATTCCTCCATCCATCCATCCATCCATCCATCCTTCCGTCCTCCATCCATCTTTCCATCGTCCATCCATCCATCCGTCCATTCCATTCCGTCCATCCTCCGGCCCTCCTTCCGTCCATTCCTTCCATTCCGTCCATTCCTTTCATTCCATTCCATCCATCTCCTTCCATCCATCCATTTCCTCCTTCCTTCGTCCATCCTCCATCCATCCATTCCATCCATCCATCCGTCCATCCTTCCCTGTCCATCCATCCATCCATTCCATTGCCGGTCCTCCTTCCGTCCTCCATCCATCCATCCGTCCATTCCATCCATCGTCCATCCATCCGTCCTCCGTCCATCCTCAATCCATCCATGTATTACCGGTAAAGAGGATCTTCAGATATATCAAAGGAAGCGAAGAGTTTGGATTATGGTATCCAAAGGAAAATATCTATCACTTATGGCCTACGGATCTGAGATTAGGCTAGGGTTGTATTGATGACCTATGAAGCACCATTGGAGCAGCGTTCTAATTAGGTGGTGTTTGGTATCATGGCTAAACAGAAACAATCATCGGTATCTCTATCTGTTAGAAGCCGAGTATGTGCGGTAGGCATGTTGTACACGGCTTCTTTGGATGAAACAAACTTTGGCGGATATCTGGGTTAGTATGATGAGCCCATTCAATATATTGTGATAATACAAGTGCCATCTGATGTCTCAAAAACCCAATGATGCACTCAAGACTAACACATTCCAATCAAGTATCACTTTCTAAAGGAGCAGGAGTTCGCGAGAAAAAAGAACATCGAGTTGAGTATGTAGGCACAAATGGAGCAGGTGTGTTATCTTTACAAAACCACTTCCATGGAAACCTTTGAATATCTTTGCCCAGCTTGGAGTTATTTCTACTCAAAATGAATGATTTTAATGCTTATCTTATGTGTCTTAGATGTACGAGGAAGCACCATAAGAGAACCCATCATCGGGAAGCGACCAGGATGGAAATATACCTTTGCCATTCATGATAAAGGGAGAGAGATTTGTCAGAATCTGAGAGGGGATAGAGGCATGGTTTGAGGGGGATCATGAGTGATATGATTTAAGTGTTGCGTCAGTGTTGCCATCAATGCCAAAGAGAATTGTTGATTAAGGTTGAGTTGTCATTGATGTCAACCCCTTGAACAAGGCAAGTAGCACAAAGGTTGGAGTAATGGACCCAATAGTGTTTATGTAAATATGATTCATTATTGTTTTGTCATGGTTGATAAGAAGTAAATATGGATGAACTCCAAAGTGGATATATGGTGAAAGCCCTCAGGAAGACGCTTTGTGGAGTAAGAAGAACCGTAATAGCAATTGTGGAATAATGAGATGAAGGAAGAGTAGATTTTTAGGAAAATATCCTATATGGATAGTTCTTGTCATGTCATTTCGATTGGTATGTGGAGCGTCACATAATTCCCTCCTTGAGTTAGAGTTATGGTCATGAGAAGTTGGAGACCCGAGGGGTTTTGGAGTAATGGACCAAAGTTTGTTTGATAGATAGCGGTATGAGTTATGATATATTTTGAATAATGCACTATCCTATATGGATAATACATGTCATTACATTTTCAGTGGTATCTGTAGCGTCACATAACTCCTCCGCGGTTTGAGGTTATGGCCTTCTGAAAGTTGGAGGACCCTCATATGTCATCTAGAAGCTAAGATCCAAGAGAAGTAATCAAGGGAGTTTAAAGAGATTTTTAAAAGGAGTAAATAATAAAGTTAAGAAGTGATGAGTGTATTATAATTCAAAGTGAATACAAAATAATTATTTTCAATAATAATTTTAATGGAAATTAAGAAATGGACCCAACCCTATAAAATAAGGAAAATTAGGGCCATTGACCCACAAAGATATTTTAAGGAAGCTACTTGGAAGTATTATAAATAAGAGCAAAGGCTCTCTCATTTGAATCACACTTGAGCATATTGAATATCCTATAGGTTTCTGGGGTATACAAATGATATCTGGGCCAAATTACAGGGAAAGTGAAAGAAGTAGAAATGCGGAAGGATAAATTCTTTTTGATGGTGCTTTCTAAAGGTATGTTATTTTCGAGGTCATCTCACCATTTTAGCTATAACTTTTTATATAATAGGATTCAGATCCTGAAATTGCTATAGAGAGTGATAAAACATATCCAAGTATCATTGGTTAAACATTCAGCTTTGGGTCGTTGTATTTTTGTATTACACTCCGTGGAAAATAGAGACTTGTGGTCAGTCACGAAATTAGTCAAATCGGTGTGTTCGAGGTAAAAACATCATAACTTCTTCATAACAGATCAAATTTAGTAAAGGACAAATTGTGTTGGTTAGGTTAAAGTCTTTAGTATAATGTGTAACAGTTTCAAGATCATTTCATCAAATATTTTGTGCGGGAGCAGCTCTACAAGGTCTCTCTCTAGAATAGCCGAATTCAACAAAGGTATGTCATTTTACTATAACTCATTTTAGGGAGAGGTTCCAAGTAGTGCCACTTGGAGGAGTGCATAAAACACACTGAAGAACATTATCAGTTTCAGATCTTTATACATTATAGGTTGAAATTTATGATTACGTCAAGTTAGGGTTGTTGACTAATCCAAAACTAGGCATGTGAGACTAAAGAAAAATTTGATGAAAATGCTAGTCTCTTGTTTTAAAGTTAAGGAAGGTTCTAGGGAATGTGATCATATACGCAGTCTATTCTGAGAGCTACAAATCAGATTTGGATGATGAAGTGATGAAATTATTTTGGATTTAGAGTACATGTTGAGTACATGGTTGAGACAAAGTAGTTGATAGAGTTGGTGCACATACATGAGGTGTATAGTTGATGATGTTGGTACATATTGATGAGTCATAGTTGATGAGTAGTTGACACATGATTAGTATACTTAGCTGGTTGGATGCACTTGTTTGTAGTACAGGAGTTGATTCTGGTTGGTGCATGGTTGATGCACTTGTTTATAGTACATGTTGATTACGAGGTTGAATTGCATGGTTGATGCACTTTTTTTTTTTTTATGGTACAGGTTGATTCGAGGTTGATGCATGGTTGATGCATGGTTCAGATTTATTGAATAGGGTTTACGGTGGTATATCTCACAGTGATAGTGTGGCAGTGGTTCCATCATTCTACTTCCTACTTGAGGAGGTGGCGGGGGCAGGGGGCAGAATGGTTGCTTATTACCTTCGGTTGCTCTTGGGAGGAGGAGAACATTGGGGTTATGTAGCCTCCTTACAGTTGTAGCGAGATATTTGGGGAGTTGGAACTTCCCTCCGGTTATAGCCTGAGAAACTAGGGGAATTTAGAGCCTCCCTTCGGAGTTAAGTTGGAAAACAAAGAGAAGTTGGTGCTTCAATTAAGATGTAATTCTTCGAAGACATATAAAGAAAAACACGATACATGGTTTTCTCCCGTTTAGGTTTCCATGTAAAACAACTGAATTATCTTTGTGTATGTGTGTGATTGTTTATTTATTACTTGCTCATTATTGGATAATAATTCTGATTGATATAACACTTGAAGAAAAAGCATTATAATTAGATTTATTAGTTCACCCCCCCTCGATTAATCCAACAATAGATGTCATCAAGTGCATGTGATTCCACCGAATTAAATTTTAGGGAAATTGTGTATTGTATCACGTACTTAAAGTCCATATGAAAAATTTTAAGTTAGTGAGGATTTTATGAAATGTTTTGTGAATCGATCTAAATTATAGTTTTTGACCCCCATAACATTTATGGTGGTTACTTCTCCATCTTATGTATATACATCTTGATGTCGTCAATGAAAAGTAAGAGGGGGGATAAAGATATTGAATTCTAGAGATTATTGGATGGTTTTGTATTTATGATTCCTAAGCATGATAGAAGGCCTAGGCCATCTATAAGTATCATGTATATTAGCCAATATTTTCTTCATCATGCATAATTTTTCTTTGGCATGAATTTTGTCATAGTCGTGTAAAAGTGGGGAAAAAAAGTAAGTAGGCTTTGTAGTAGACCCGATGCATGGGCACATAGGGATTTGTTTTATGAAAATATGATTCATTTTGAATTTCATACCTTGGGTGTACTTGGTTTGGACTTGGAGTGCATTTATGTACCAACTATGAAAATTGGTAAATTGTATCAATTGTTATTTTGGTAGACCTAGATTTCACTATAGAATATTTATTTTGGACAATTGAGTATGAGAGGTTGTAGAAAATGTTGGTATCTCCAGGCTTGACATATTTTCGTTTCCAGTTACCATTAAATACAAGTATTGGATTCTATTTCATTGAGGCACTCAAATTTGTTTTTTACACTATGGAAAAAGAGGCAAATTTGGACTTATTTTGCACAATAGAAAGTTTTTTGTGTCAAATTAAAATCTCCAAAATGGGCCCATTGACTCAATTAATAAGTCTTGGAAGTGAAAGTGAAGTTCTATGAGTTTAGAGTTCAATTCCCCAGAGCTTACCTTGTGTGTGCAGCGTAAGGAGCATCGTGGGCTACACAGGAGGTTATACCAAGGTAGCGGTTGGATAACGACCCACGTCATAGCAGCGAACCGTGCCCAACTAGTTGTTGATTCCTCGAACTACAAAAAAAAAAAAAAAATTAAAAAAAAATCTCAAAGATGTGGGAAGGTGTGTAATGACTAAACACACACTCTCCAATTTGATTCATTCAATTTGGCCTAGAAATGAAGGTTAGGCATTTTTTTCAATGAAACTAGCCAAAATTCCTTTACTTCACTAAAATGCACATCTAGGGTTCATTCTTGGCCAATTTGAGCGATTCAAATTGCCCCAATGTGTGTTTTTTCATTCTCCTCTTTCTACATTTCTTTATTTCCAATTTCATCCTTAAAAATTTTTGCAATGAAAAGTATTCAAATCTACCCTTGTTTTATAGTGTCCCAAAAAGTCTGTGAGGCCTCATAGAAATGCACACCAATTATATTTTATGCATGATGGAAGGAATCCAATAGATTTGTTCAATAGAGTGTCATGCTTGACCCAAAACCCATGTCTTATTTTTCCTTGATTCTTTTGTAGATTCATGTAGTCAGTCTACGAAAAGGGGCTTTTCACTAAATTTGACAATTTATAGTACTTGGAGAAAAATGCATGCCCTCAACACTAAAATGCACCCTAAGGAAAACTAGACATCCTCGTATCCTAAAATTTGAATTGGAAGTTCTTATAATACCTCCACACCTACCTATTAATTCATAATGCATGCAAAGTAGATTTCTTGGCCATGGATGCTCATACATCAGATTCCATATAATCACATTTTAGGGCACCCATGTATTATTTTATGTAATTAAACTCCAAAAGACAATTTATGAGTTAGCAAAGGTTTTAAGGAATGTATTGGTAGTTATGGTAGTTACCAAAGGACAATTTCTGAGTTTGCAAAGGTTTCAACCCTTGTAATAGTTATGGTAGTTACCTCTCCATCCTATGGATATACATCTTAAGTTACCTCTCCATCCTATGGATATACATCTTAATGTGACCATTGAGGAGTAAGAGTGGGGAGGGGGAGAGAGATTGAATCCTAGAGATGATCTAGAGGGTTATAGGGTCATGATTCATGAGCATGACAAAAGGTCTAAGGCCTCTTTAAGGATCATGTCCATGCTTCAAATTTCTTTCAGCATCAATAATTTTTCTTTGGTATGCATTTTGTCAAAGTTGTATAAAATTGGGTGTCCCCCCCTTGGATAACTACTTCCAGATGCACCCACACAAGGGATGTTGTGTTGTTGATTACATGAGATCTCTTACTCATATTTTCTAGACTCGGACAAAACTCTCGATTTATCCTTTAGATATGTGATTGTGCTAGCTCAATCATGGTATAGCATATCTTCTCTCTCACACTTGAAATCACATATACACTTATACTTTCAATATGCATGATCATGGTACTTTTTTTTAAGATGCAATACTTCATATGATATGCTCTGCTCTCAATGCATTGGTTTAACATTAAGAAAAGGTGTTACAACTTCTAAGCTAGTCATAAAAATGGTAAACATTAAAGTGGTATCTAATAACAACTCCATAACATTAATAATTTTATCTTTTGCCTCGTCTTACCATGGGGGACATGATTATGTTTTGAAGATGTGATGAGTCTTGAGTTAGGTCGTACTATTGGGGATAAAGTTGGTGTATTGTGTCCATATCTCGACCATACATAATGTTTTTTCACCTTTTCCCTTTCACATCCATCTCGTTCATAAATATATGTCATCCTTTCATGTTTGATTTACCATATATCATCCAACAAGGTCTAGCTAAAGAAAGCCTAAGTTAAAGCCAAAAAAGGCTAAGAGGTGAAGAGAAAATAAAAGGTTAAAAGACAAAAATAACGAAGCTTGAGCTATGCCACCTCGCTATGAGGCCAATTCCCCTAGTCCATGCTCATCTATGAATATCTAAAGAAAAGGGGACTTAACAAATGAAAGAGAGAATGAAAACATAAACAAAAAGGAAAAGAAAGGGGTAGTAAGAAACAGTTCCGAGGAAATGGAAACTCAAATATAGCTCCCTCTCAAAGGCTTATGCATGAAATTATTGAAGACTCATAGCTCTTGAAAGTTAGGTGGACAAGAAATAAGGCCTATACATCATCTCACATGACTATGATGGTCATACATGACATTCCCTTTTCCTTTTCCACACATTGTTTACCATTTTTACCTAAATCTAACTTGGTGATCTAGGAAATATCACTTGTCTTGGTGTTTGTCACATGTAATAGGGGCTAAAAGTGTCCTCCAATGGTAAGCTAAGGAAAAATTTAAAATTAAACTTTGTTATGTTGTTGCTAGAAGAGAACACAAGATGTAAGTGGGCACCTTAAAGGGGTTAGATCCACCACTATAAGTGGGCACCTTGCATTGGGATTTGTGTACAAGTATATGGGGTATCAACCATGCCTTGGTATCTGTGACACTACATTGGGATCTGTGATACTTCCTTGGGATCTGTGACACTACATTGGGATCTGTGATACTGCCTTGGGACTCATGTACTTGTATTTGGCCATATCTACCAACATTGGTATCCTTACCATTTTTCTTGGGATCCATTTACTTCATTGGGATATATTTCACTACATTGGTATTCGTGACAATGCCTTGGGTGATGTTGTAGGAGCTAGTCAGCTCTACCGACTAGACCCACTAGTCGACTAGCCAAGTCAACAGGAGTAGCCGGTTAGGAAAGTCAATTGAATAAACAGTTAGAGTTGACCGACTGAACAATTAGGAAATGTAATCGACTGGTAATTGTACATCACACACACACACACACACACACACACACACACATATATATATATATATATATATATATATATATATACATGATTATGTAATGGAAAGATAGAGATTGTTTTGGCTATAATAAAACACATTGATGGTTCTCCCACTTCTCGTGTATGTCTATATGCATGCCTATGTGTTTCTCTATATAATTTTGTAGTATGTGTTGCTATGTGTAAGGATCTATGAAAATGGTGGGAGCATAAAATTACCAAATTATATCAAAAACTACGCACGAAGAAATCAACTGATGCTAGCAGAATCACACACTCAACTATTTTCGGAGATGCACAAACAATTTCTGGAAGCCATTCCAAAACCACTCTATGAATATCTCAACCAATCTAATGTGCAGACTCACTTTTGATGAGCGGTCAATGCACAAAATCATAAACGGAGGAAGAACAAACCTTAACAAGTGGTTTGAGAGGATTTTGCGAGACTATATTGAAGAGCAAGTGATTGAAGATAGAGAGTCAAACGAAACCATCCAACACGAATTTTATACAGAACTTCACGACAAATTTCTTTGCATTGTCTCATCCTTACTTCAGAATTTCCTCTTAGACAAGGGAGTTTGAGACATCGTTGAATATCGATTGCTTCCGAAAAATCCTCCCCCGAACTCTAATTGACAAGAGAAATAAGACGAGTGGGAACACTTTTTGGAATCTAACTGAAAAGACACCAAAGAATCTTGGGAGTACTTCTTGAATAAATGAGAATAGAGAAAATGATGAACATCATCGACCGCGAGTAAGTCAGGCCAACGTCAAGGGGTTGGATGATCTGTGAGATAATATAACTCAAAGTCGAAGTGAAAGCACACCCAAGTCGAAAATGTCATAAGTCAGGAGGAAGATAACTGAACCAAGTGAAAATTATCCATGTCAAACGTTGACACATAAACCCTCAACGAATATATAAAAACTAGAGTGGGATAAGCAGAAAAAGAGGAAAGAAGAGTTTCTAAACTAGAGGAATCCCTAAAAATATCATATAAAACCTACCTAGCCACGACAGATCATTGGAGCATCCCTTGAGAGTGCCATGATGTCTCTTGGGAGGAGTAGAAGCTTGCAATTGAGTATGGAAGTTGATGGTGCACAACAAGAAATTGACCAAGTCAATATGGAGATCAATGACTTGGGACCCACGGTTTGAATTCCCCCTGCAATAAGTCCCAACCCGTGTATTGTCGACTTCCTCCGACAAACACTTCATGTGGATACACAATCACCAATGGTGTGGTGTCGAACTGACAATGTTGGTTAGATAAGAGATACGGTGCTATTGAAGCATAATAAAACACTGAAAATCAACCAGAACATATACTCCTTCATATAAGAGATATCATGGACTCTTCCCACTTGTCGAATCTACTTTTGGAAGATTCTCACTCAATAGACAGTGAAAAGGAATCAACCCGACCCTTCATAGAATGATTCGTCGAGTATATAGCCAAAGTTTTGTCAGACAAATGCTCCAAGTCCAAGCAGCAAATAAGCGCAGTTAGCAATTGAATACATCTAGATTGAAGATTGACAACATATTGTACCAGTCAAGTCGAATATTCAGACTTTGACTCAAACTCTTGCAATAGTTCTAACCTCAAAAAATTCCAAGAAAGTAACAATGGGGCTCAACCACATTCTGATCTATGAAGGTGATGAAGATCCCAAATGACATTGGTTCATTTACGAAAAATTATGGCATGCAACTGACATAACTGATGAGGATAAACAAATGGCACAATTTGGTGTTGATTCAAGCCAAAGCTCTTACTTGGTTTATGAATTACATGGACAATCAACAACGCTCAAAATCATATATAAAGCAAAATTTCCTAAATTTCTTTAAAACGCAAGACATCAATCACGTTGCCACACAAAAATTGAAAGAAATCAAGCAAAATCCAGGAAAAACCATCTGTGAGTATGATAAGAGGTTTAAAGACCTTTTGAGTCAAATTCCTTATGCAATTGATGAGAAATTACTTGTACAATGGTACGTAGCAGGCATGTTTCAAAAGATAAAAGTACCACTACGCATGTATGATCTCCATACATGTGAAGAAGTACTGTAAAAATCCCAACGAATAGAAATGGATGATGAAGGTGCCTTGACTTCTTCAGTCATTGAGAAACGACTGGAAGAAAACCTAGAAGAATTGCAAAAATCAATTAAAAACATGGATGTGCTCTTTTAACCATAAACAATATAGCAATATTGTCACCCAACCATAGGCCGAAGCCACCCCCAAGCACCTTAACCTTGATAGAGAATCATTCTAGAAGCAAACCCTAGGTTGGATATCCAAACAAAGGTGGTGCACCTTTCTCCAAGGATTGCGCACCAAGAAAGAGTAACAAGAGCTGATGAGAGAGTCCAAACCATAACCAAGATATAGTCCAAGCCAAAACTGAAATCTGCTAGTTGCGGCAGCTGCAACAATAGCTCTCCTCCAAACTTGCGCACAAACTGACCAACTGCAGTGCACACAAGTGTTGCTTCTGCAGTTCTGAGAATACTTTCTAGAATGAAGACTGGCCTACTGTATTTATACTAATTATGGCAGACTGTCTGGGCTGACTTCTCATTCTGAGTGCTAAATATTTAGTATATAACATTTCCTTTAGCTGAATTCTTCTCTTGGAGGCTAATAACCTAATACAAGTCATTCTCTTGAGCCGACTTGTCTTATAGGTTTATTAACCAATTAATTAGGGTTTCCTCTTGCTTCTCGGAATAATCTATTCTCGTCAGTTTTACATGTGGAGGTAAATACCTCCCGCGGCTACCATAATATCTAGACTCCCTCCTAGCTAGGGAGGTATTGAAGGTAATGGTCTTGAGCACAAGCATACCATTCACCTAGTAGCATCAACATAGTCATATATATTATCTCATGATTATATCATGAGCACCATCATCACATCAGTGTCATCAACTACATCATCTCTCGAAACCATACTCCATCTGAGAAATCAGACATGATGTTCGATAAGTCACTCACTCCACAGAGTGACACAATAACCATTCTTCTAATCCGAACATATGTCCTAGAAGAATAAATGTCCTGGACCATTTTTCGTCTGGGGAATCTCTGTCCATTGATCGTCC
Source organism: Picea sitchensis (assembly GCA_010110895.2). NCBI lineage: Eukaryota > Viridiplantae > Streptophyta > Pinopsida > Pinales > Pinaceae > Picea > Picea sitchensis. The sequence continues at coordinate 22,440 of SNQJ01S0060821.1, forward strand.
ATCTAGCTAGTAATCATTTCCAACACTACTGATAGTCTTCAAGGCAATCAGAACAATGTCATTCAATAGAACACAACTGTGTCTATCCATAGTAGTACACAACTATAATCCAGTGGTACACTACCACACCAAGTAGCACACGAATACTTGATCAGTGACATATATTCACAATCAGTGGAACACATCCACCACAGTAGCATACATCTATTGTCCAGAGACATACAATATCCATAACAATCATATCATTTGATATCAACCTGTACAAAAAACAATGTTATGATATAAATTGAATCATCTGGTCCATTCTTTTACTTACATCTGTGAGATCTGGAAGAGCATCTGCCCTCAGAAGGTAAAACATCAATGATGAGCTATCTGGACTATTCTTCTCAAGCAAGGAAGAATAAATGTCCCAATTTCTGAGTCTGGACCATTCACCTATCTGGGCCATTCCTCCAGCACTAAACAAAGTGCAAACTAGAGAGAATGAGTTTGCCCTAGTGAATGCTTGTCCTCGATTATTGAACCTGGACCATTCACCTATCTGGGCCATTCCTCCGTCACTAAAAAAAGTGCAACCTAGAGAGAATGAATATGCCCTAGGGAATGATTGTCTGGACCATTTCCTAAGGAAATGACTGTCCTGCACCAACCTCCAAAATGGACCATTCTTCGAAACTGCTCACAATTGTGAGCTTTGAAAAAAAGATTGTCCGGTGAGGCAAACCAATCTTCTTGACCACTACTGAGAGTGACTGTCAAGAAGAGAGATTGTCCTAGAAAATGCATGTCCGTCAGAAATCTCAAACCACTTTTCGAACTGGAAAGGAACTGCTCATCCTGG
>SNQJ01S0060821.1:23333-42093 GCA_010110895.2 Picea sitchensis
AACTGGAAAGGAACTGCTCATCCTGGACCATTTTTCGAACTGAAAAATGACTGTCCATAAATCAATAGAACATCAGTGCTCCCTCCCAACCTAGGATTCATCTCTTCCCTTTTCAAAAAGGAAGTCATCTCCACGAGCTACAACTTGTTTCTTGAGTATGCAAACTCTTTCATCTTGGACAGAGGCTTTACCAAAATATATGCTTATCTGCTCATATGTGGAGATATGTATTGAAGAACCACTTTCTCTTTTATGGACTTCATCACGGAGAATGTAATGCTTGATCTCAATGTACTTCATTCTTTCTAGAACACTGGTTTTTTGAAGACTTCATATAGCTCTAATCATTACAGTATATCATAGTTGAATTCAGCTCTTTTGTTTCCTGCTAGCTTATAACATTGTGGCAAGACTCAAACTAGAACATATCCATGTGGCACTTCTTATGTCATCGTGAGAGTTAGTCATGGATTAGCAATCCATCATCCTGGACTTCTGAGTAACCATTCTGATTTTTATCATAGAAGGTTTTCGCCATGCTTCTGTTGTGCATGAGAGGCTTTGCACCAAGTTGTTTGCATCCATACAAAATCTTCTTCCATCTGCATACAAGGGTCTCTTTCTAGTATACCTCAAAGCCTTAAGGTTTCTCTGCATACGCTCTTTGTTCAATTCTTCTGGAGAACAATCTTTTCATTCATCTAATGTCAACTCCAACCCATGGATATTGTGGACGATATAGTGGCTCAAGTAGAGGTATGTCTGGTTTACTGGAACAAGCAATCATCATATTCTTCTCCCTCCATCTGGGAGAACCTCTAGTTCTGGATCTCGCAATGCTTACGTTCATGAGTCTTCCATACACTGTTCTTCATCTCAGATTTCATTTCCTCTGCTTGATTTCTTTTAGTGAGTTCAGATCAGGCTGGTAGTCTTGTGATTCTCGATACAATGACTGGTTATCCTGGATTTTCTTTCTCTCTTGGAATCTTCATGTTCTTCCTCATGTTTTTCTTTTGCTCTTGGGTCCATGGAGTTTTCTATAGATTCCATGCCCTGAAGATTCCAACTTCTTTCTTTCATCATAGGATCATGGATGTGGATGGAAAACCAGGGATACTTTAAGGCTTCTTTTCGAAGAAGACTTCTTCTAAAGTCACACTGAACACGTGTTGCTTTTCATGGTTGCTTCCATGGATAGATACTTTATCATCTTCAATGGATCATATAATTTAGGATTAGCTCCCTCCTAATACTTGCTTCATGCATGAATGCATGCTCTTCTTTTGGAAATATGTAATCGGCTCCCTCCATCTAACAGAGTCCATGCTTATGTTTGCATCCTTATTGCCTCCTGCAAAGTGTCATAAGTCTTTTTCCAATTTCCTCTTGATTGTTGACTTCTTTCTGTCTTTACTTCTTCTAGGTTTCTTCAAGATTGATTCTGATTTCGGTTTATCTTGCAGTTGTTACTTATGCAATAACTTCCACATGAATTGTTACTAGGGTTTGTTGATGTACTTCATCCTTTCATGTGTATTGCCTGACTTGTAGTTATTGTGATAGAAATCCTTATCTTGTTGTTCTTCCATAGGTATAGTTTCTCTTTGAACATATTATCTTCTAAGAAATAGGTATGCAAGATATGTACAGAAACTATGTAAACGTGGTATGTACAAGAACTATGAAGAATATTGTTACCTTGTCTTAGAAGAAGAAGTTTGTTTTATCCTGCTTGGTCTTATTTGAGGGTTTCCTTTCTTCAACAACTGATGCTTTGTGTGTATCCTTAATTTTCTTTAGCTCGGGACAATGATTCTTGTAGTGACCATATTTTTGACAGTTGAAGCATTGTATTTTTGACATATCGTTCTCTTGATTTGGCTTCTTCCTTGAGCCAAACTTCCTTTTGTTCCTAAAATTCTTGAATCTTATTGTGAAGGCTTGATCATCGTATTTCTTTTGAGGTTTCTCTTTTGCACTAATCCTTGATTCTTCTTGTGCACAACAAGTCCAAAGTTATTGAAATGTAGGATACTCCTTCCTTCTGTTCATGCTTGCGGAAAATGCATCCCATGTCTTGGGAAGATCATTGAGTACTATATTTACCAGTTCCTTCTCTGAAATGATTTCTTCAATATCTTGTAGTTGATCTCTTAACTGAGAGATTCTCACAAAGTATGATGTTATGATGTCATCATCATTTATCTTCATGTCATGGAGCCCATTCTTCAGACTCATTACTTGTCCAATGTTTCTGACCAAGAAGAGGTTTGTTATGGCATCGTACATCTTCTTAGACGAATCAAGATGGGAGATGTAGGGTAGCAAGTGGTATTTTATAGAATCCACTATGATACTCATGGCACTGATGTCATTGTCTTTGAACTTCACCATAACTGCAACATTTTGCAGTTCCTTCTCTTTTCCTTCTTCAAACTCTGGTTCCACCATCTTTTATTTCACAATATCCAACACTTTATTTTTGGCAAGGATGAGATCAATCCTTGTCTTCCATGCTCTGAAGTTAGAAGCCCCTTATAACTTGTTTTTTGACTTCATAGAGTAATTCATGGCTGCTTTGACTTGGTCAACCCTAGATTTGACCAAAAAATCAAACTTGATGTCTTAGCTAGCTAAGAGTACCAGGAGATGCGCTAGGCTAGGGTGCACTAGTCTGTCTAGAAATTAGGTCAATATCTTCACTTAATGTGCCTCAACAAGAGGGTTAGGGTTTCGTTGCTACAGCAAAAACTGGCTGCAACTGCAACTGCAACTGAGCAAATCCTCCCAATCTATCTTCCAGCGGTTAGACTTTCTGAAGATAGTGTGGGCCCATAACCTGTTAGAAAGTAATGGATGTGCTCATTTAACCATAGACAATATAGAAATATTGTCACCCAACCATAGGTCGAAGCCAACCCCAAGCACCTTAACCTTGACAGAGAATCATTCCGGAAGCAAACCCTAGGTTGGATAGCCAAACAAAGGTGGTGCACCTTTCTCCAAGGATAGCGCACCAAGCAAGAGTAATAAGAGTTTATGAGAGAGTCCAAACCATAACCAAGAGATAGTCCAAGCCAAAACCGAAATCTGCTAGTTGCAGCAGCTGCAACAGTAGCTCTTCTCCAAACTTGCACACAAACTAGCCAACTGCAGTGCGCACAAGTGTTGCTTCTGCAATTCTGAGAATACTTTCCAGAATGAAGACTGGCCTCCTGTATTTATACTAATTCTGGCAGACTTCCTGTGCCGACTTCTCATTCTGGGTGCCAAATCTTTAGAGTCGACTTATTCTCTTGGAGGCTAATAACCTAATACAAGTCTTTCTCTTGAGTTGACTTGTCTTATAGGGTTATTAACCAATTAATTAGGGTTTCTTCTTGCTTCCCAGAATATTCTATTCTCGTCAGGTTTACACGTGGAGGTAAATACCTCCCGCAGCTACCATAATATCAACAGTACAATGGTACGTAGCAGGCATGTTTCAAAAGATAAAAGTACTACTACACATGTATGATCTCCATACATGTGAAGAAGTACTATAAAAATCCCAATGAATAGAAATGGATGATGAAGGTGCCTCGAATTCTTCAGTCATTGAGAAACGACTAGAAGAAAACCTGGCAGAATTGAAACAATCAATTTAAAACATGTCGATCTCTCGCAATGAACTATGGTGCACAATCTATTCTAGTGAAGGTCATACAAAAGCTATTGAAAATTCAGCGATGCACTAGACCCCGCAGTTTGTTGGATTTAGATTGAGATATTATGTGATATATGCAAAGGTGTAACAAATCATGCTACAAGGGATTTCCCACACAATATGATAAATGTGTGTCCAAAGTGGTGTCATATATGTGAAGAAAACAATCACTCAACACAAGAATGTCAATTGAATGGAAAAAACCGAACAAACATTCACTCGATGTATCATACCTAGATAGTGGACCAAGGTAATGGAAATGGTTACTGAGGTCGAGGCCGTGGAGCCTATTAAGGTCGAGGACAAGTAGGATGAGGCAATTTCAGTGGAGGATGAGGTCAAGGATTTTACTATTGCTTCAACTATTGGAAATATGACAACATCAGTCTGAATTTCCCAATAAAATATAGAATTGATCTCAAGTTTTGTAACATTTGTGGAGTGGGAGACCACTCCCTCGAAGACTTTCCAACCGTGTTAGAAAAATTAAAGAATAAAAGAAACCTAAATCTCTTGCACAACGTGCCAAAACATGATATTTTGAATTCAAATATCCTCAATGTAGTAACACGCTTGGGAGTTGGAGAAGATATTTATTCAGAACCACCAAGTCAATATAGGGGAGGTCGAAACACATATCCTGACCCAAAACATGAAGAAAAACTAATGCGGGAAGCAATGTAATTTTTTAGAAACATCGACCACGATAAAACAAATATGGGAGGACATGTAAATATATTAGACACTGCGCTAGATGAATTTCTACAAGTACTGAAAAAAAAATAGTCAGTTGGTCGCTTGATCAACCCACTGGTTATTCTAAGAGAGTATAAAGATGACCGAAGACTAGTCAAAAGTCTTCAACAACTATCTCATGAAAAACAAACAAACAACTTTGGTCCACAAGTCAACCTCAAAATCGACAGAAATATGATCAAACAAGTTGTAGTCGACTTTGGGTCCCAAGTGAATATCCTCCCACGAGAAACATGGGTTCGACTTGGGAAACCCCTGCTTCAACCAACAATGAATTCTCTAAAGTTATCAAATTAGAGGTTCATTGAGCCAATTGGCACACTAAAAAGTGTAATAACATCCATAATGGGAATCCCAACAAAAGCCGATTTTCAAGTAATCAATTTGGTCGAAAGCATTCTTGACTACCCTGCATTAGTTGTATAACCTTGGGGCTGAAACATGAGAGCCAAAATCTCCCTCGAGAGAGATAGAATCAAATTGAAAGGTAGTGGCATAAAAATCATAATCCCCTTGGACCCGAAGGAAGGAAAACCTTGGGTCAAGACAGGGTATGAATCTCAAGAATCCCGATGACTATATCAAGTAATGAATGAGTAGAAGGATAATGCAGAGCCCAACAGTGAAGGAGAAATCTTAGTCGAGTCTCCAATAACAATAAGACGATCCATATCATGCTTCTTAGTACAAGTAGGACCTATCATGGTGGAAAGAAAGCTAAAGTAAACTCCAACATTAATCCTGACTCACACATAGATAAAACAACCCATGCGGTTTAGTGAAAGGAACTCTTCGTCATTGCATGTCGACAAGGTTTCCAAGTTAGTCGGAGAACAGGGTAGAGTACAAAGTCTAGTCAAGTCTTTCACGGGCCAAGCAGCTCGATGGTGGGAGACACATTCACCTCGATTGAAAATGTGGAATACTTCCACCCTTTATTTTGTGGAAAGATTTGGTAGAAAAAAACTATCAACAAATATTGATATATTGACTTTTAAACTTGGGTTTGACCCAGTCACTCACATCCAACAATGTGAAAAAAGAACAAAGGAAAGCAGGATACCGGGATGAGAGAGTGTGTCCACATATGTTCCCAAATACATTGGATGATATACCACACAAATTGTACAAAATCAAAGAAGCATGTGGACACACATTGGATTCAATCGAAATCAAAAACATTTTCCTTAAATACTTTGAATTTGGACCGGGAGAAGTAATGTTACAGGAAGCAACATGAGAGATCAAAAAAAATCTTGGAAAAAACAAGTCCTGAGGAGATATAGAAAAAAGGAAAAGCTAAAGTAGATGTGGGATCGATTTCGACTTGTAACTTAGTATCGACACATGGTCCAGATAATGTCATAGCTCGTCGAATAGATATGGATAACATAACTTTTCCAGGATAGAGTTTTCGATGGAAGAAAAATTATCCAAGAATACAAAATTATGTAAAAATAGTCTACTCCATGACCAAGGAAGAGAAAGAATAAAACGAAGATACAAAAAATCATGACTTCCCATCAAGCTATAATAAATTCATGGAAGGAGAACGCCAATTAGATGATTCAAAAGCATATGAATGGATGGATGCATAAATTAATACCAAAGAGTTTGAAATCTCAATAGATGATTGACCAAAGATGGCCAAAATAGGTGACTATTGGTCTGACAAGCAAACCATGGAAATAGTTGACCTATTGAAAGAATATCATGATGTATTTGCACGTGATTACAAATACTTGAAAGGATAGGTACAAGAGATGGGTGAGATGAAAATTGACCCCATCCCTGGGGCCAAACCTATTTAAAAATGGCCATATAAGTTGGTACATAAATACAAGCACATTATCCGAAAGGAAATTGAAGCAATGTTAGCTGCTAGAATTATATATTTGATCGACAAGTCAGAATGGGCAAGTCCAATGGTTGTGTAACCCAAGAAGAACGACCCAAAGAAGCTGAGAATCTATGTCGACTTTTGAGGACTAAACAAGCTCACAGTAACGAATCCATTCCCGACGTCATTTGTTGATGAGATTATCAATGAATTCGCGGGACTTGAATGTTATTCTTTCATTGATGGTTTCTCCAGATACAATCAAGTAACTATAGCAAAAGAAGACCAGGAAAAAACTACAATTGTCTCTGATATTGGATCATTCACATACATAGAAATGTCGTTCGGACTCAAAAATGCCCCAATTGTCTTCTCTAGGATAGTGGTATATTTATAAAAGAATGGTTGTGTATTTTGATGACTGGACTATCTACAGTATACTGAAATACCACATCCAATGGTTAAGAATGATGTTGGAGAGATGTAGCAAGATTCACTTGTCATTAAACATCAAAAAGTGCATCTTTTCCACACCTATAGGCACACTGTTGGGCCACATTGTATGCAAGGATGGAATTAAAGTCGACATGTCAAAGATAAAGGTTATTCTTGACTTGAAGCCACTAGTTAACCAAAAGCAAATCAAAATCTTCCTTGGACACACTAAGTACTATAGAAAATTTATCTGACACTACTCCAACATCACTTTTCCAATCGATGAGCTATTAAAGAAAAAAGTTGAGTTCCATTGGAGCCAAGAATGTGACAAATCTTTTGAATTACTAAAAATAAAATTGGTAGAAGTACCCATTCCAAGATTTCCATACTGGTCAAGAAAATTCCATTTTCATGCGGATGGATCCAATGTCATTGTCAGATCAGTCTTAGCCTAGCCATATGACTACATCGTCCACCACCCGAACGCATATGCTTGTCAGAAATTGAATAAATCATAAAGGAACTACTCAACAACCGAACGTGACTCTCTAGCAATGATTTTTTCCTTGTAAAAATTCCAACAATATCTATTAGAAAATCCCTTTGTATTTTTCACAGACCATCTAGCACTAAAATATATAGTAAACAAACCAGTCCATCAAGGGAAAAAATTTCGATGGTTGCTACTCTTTCAAGAATTCAACTTTGAAGTAGTATTCTGACCTAGAAAGAAGAACGTAGACCCAGATCATGTGTCTCGACTTGAGGCAGGAGAAGACCCAACTAGAATAGATGATTCTTTATCATATGGGAATTTATTCAGGATTGAAGCAGCTCCCAAAGAACTAGAAGAAATTGCAATTTTTCTAGAAGAAGGGAAGGCACTGAAGATCTCCCAACCAAAAAATGAAATATCCTAGCAATGAAAGCTACACCATTCACTCTCATGAATGGATATCTCTACAAACTAGGACTTGATAATATTTTGTGAAGATGTCCATTAGAGCATGAACACGAAGACATCATTACTGAAGTGCATGCAGGCCTAGCGGGAGGTCACTTTCAAGCTGATGTAACAACCAGGAAAATATTTCAAGTCGGCCTTTGGTGGTCGAACTTACACAAATATTGTCGAGAATAGTTAAAGAAATGTGACAAGTATCAGAGGATAGGTCGACCATTATGGAAAAATGAAATTCCCTTACACTCAGTAAACCTTAGTTTATGATTTGAAATATGGACCATTGATTTTATCGGTCGATTCCCAAGAAGAGAAAAAAGGTTAGGAGAAAAATACATCATTAAAGTTGTTGAACACTTAACCAAATAGGGATAGGTAGATGTTGTCGAGGATTGCACAAACGAAACAACTACAAAATTTATCTATGAAAAGATAGTAACCAGATTCGGTTTCCCTTTAACAATAATTAGTGATCAAGGAACCCACTTCATTAATATTATAATCGAAGCATTACTTAAGAAGTTATTGATCGACCATAGAAAGACAATTGCATATCATCCACAGGCTAACGGAGCCGACGATTCATTTAACCAGATATTACACAAGGGTTTAACAAAAATATGTGGATTTGACAGAGACTATTAGAATGATAAAGTTCTAGTGATATTGTGGGCCTATACAACAACTACAAAAGATCTAATAGCAAGACACCTTTAAAATTGGTTCATGGTCAAGAAGAAATAATCCCATTACACTTTTGTGCTAACATAAGTTGGATAGCCTCCGTCCTAGAATTTGACCATGTGCTTAACACAAGAAAACACTTATATCAATTAAAACAGTTAGAAGAACAAAGGATGTCCGCGCAACAATATCAGGAAATTCAAAAGAATTAGCAGAAAGCTTAGCATGATCGACATCTTAAGAAGAAGGATATGAACGATGGAGACTTGGTACTTTTATATGACAGTCGAGTAAAAGGAAAACCAAGAAATCTAGAAACTACATGGTTGGGTCCGTATGTGGTCAAGGACATCCAACCATCTAGAGAAGTACAGTTAAAAAATTTAGAAGGGCACCCCTTCAAGAAACTAGTTAATGGGGCCCACCTGAAAAATATCATACATTACAATATAAAGTCTTGTTGGTGAAAAAATATTGGGGCACCAGTAGGAATCGACTAGGTTGAAAACCTTTCAGGGCGGCCTAAATCGAAAATGAAATAAAAGAAGCAATAGAGAAAAAGAAAAAATAAAATAAAATAAAGACAAAGCAATAAAAGTAAAAGCAATATTAAGAACAAAAAAATCAAGAAATCAAAATTAAGAATGCAGTAAACAAGTTAGTTACCATAATTAGGTACAGAAAACTAATCGACAACTATAAGTTATATGACCAAATCACACTATCAACACATTCATTCACTCTAAAATATTCGAAGATGAGAAGAGAACGGAGTCGTTGTTCACCAATCAGAGAGGAAATGCAGAAATCAAGAGCAAGTTCAGTATCCAGACAAGATTTGTGCCATTACTTAAACAAGTGTACCAGTCGATCAATTGAAAGAGAAGAGAATCATCCAGTCGAACAAAAAATGCATCAATCCAATAAGTGTGAATTATGAAGATCAAGCGAGTAGGAAAAATATCAATCAAGCAAACATGCAAACAACATTTCTAGTCAACAAGAAGATCCTCAACAAAGTAAGCATGTATTCAAAAGGTCGAGAATTAGTCGAATTGACAAGAAATAAGAAACCAACATGGCTGGACTCTTTGACCGATAGAACCGACCCGACCAAGTGGCACAAGAAAATACCGATCAAGTCGAGTGCAACCCCCATGAAACTAAAATCGACAGAGTTGATGTGACCAAGCCACGAGAGTGCATTAATTCCATTAATGCTCGACGGCATAAGTTCGACCGCCATGCCATCGTCGACGCAGGAGTTCCCTCACACGAGAAAATAATCAATTTTGACACCACTATCGAGACAGAAGAATTAATATTACCACTGGAAGAATTAAAATCCCTACTCCATCTCCCGCTTATAAATTTGGATGAGCCATACGACTTCGCCTCACTTTTGCTTACACCCGAAGACTCGAACAATCAGTCTATATAACTCAGAGTCGTGCAATTGATCCCAAAACTCCGAAAATATCAATCCGACCTTCAATAAATCATAGAGATGTTGAGAATGAGAGGACAGGTTGGGAATTCATTGGTTGAACCGAGGACAAAGTCCAAATTTTACAAAGCAATTGCAATTGAACTGGAAGTGCACATGGAATGGTCTCATCATTGGAAAAAATTTACTTCATGGGAAATGGAATATGGTGCATGGAAAGAGGAAACAAATTTCCTTGAGAAATAAGGTATCCAACACTTTTTGGGTGCACCTCAAGTCGTAGATTTTGATGGCTGGAAAGAGGAAGTTGCAAAGTTCCTCGTGAGTTAGTACCACAATGGCCATATGTGGATAAATTTCCCAATGGGGATCCCTAGAGGGATGATCCACAAGATCGTTGGAATTCCTCATGGGCATACCCCCGTTCCCAAAACTCGAACCCTAATGACTGGATTCATAATCTCACCAGAGGAACTTCAACAAAAAACTCAAAACGTTTGTTGATCAATAAAGTAACAGACCTCCGCACAAAGTGGTCATATATAATAGTATTGTTTTGCCTAACAATTGTGGGTCAAGATTCAGACGTGAAGCTTACAATGTTAGAATCTATCGACCAAATCTTTCATTCGAGGGAATAGTTCAACTGGGCAGACCACCTAGCTGCATTGATCAAGAGAAATTGCAAATATTGACAAGAAAATGATCGCGCAATCAAATTTCCATCACTCCTAATTTGGATCACCATGAACCAAGTATGTCTAGTCGGGGTGCCTATCTTTACTTCACAGTAGAGCCCAACTACGAATAACTTCAATACTTTTGCATCAAGAGTAGTAAGATCATATGACTCCATCTCAGTCAACGTAATGTTCAAATGTTATGTAAATCATTTGAAGAATGTATCACATAAGTGGAGAGTATAGCAGAAATTTTAAAGGGAATTACCACCAAGTTCCCATATTCAACCAAGCCTTGACACCATCGTGCTCTAGTGTGGGATTGTTGGAGGCTCAGCCCCCCAAGAATTAGAATACCAATCGACGCCATATCAAATCTTCTAGGAGATTGACCGATAGCTAGGGTTTCAAACCCTGATACCACTAGAGGTATCGAGTGATAATCAAAACATTTTAACACCTCTGACTGATGTAGAGAAAGAAGAAGAAAGAGAAGTGGCCTTGTACACAGTCTCATTTGTATCAAATCTCGATAAGGAAGGAGGCACACCAGTAAAGAAAACACCAACTAAGAAAAGACAACATGAAAAATAAGTTAGGGGTAAGCAAGCAATCGACTCCAATGAAATTCTGGAAGATGTAAATATCATTTGGAAAGAAACATTCAAATCAAATACGGCTCTCTACTTTAATGACCCTGCAATAAGAGAAAAAATTGTCATATTCACCAACAAGTTAACAAAAAGAGCTCGCCAAACAAAAAAAGACCAAGCAGTTACCCAGAATATTTTAAAATCAAGCATAGGGCCACAATTCAAGGAAGCCATGGACACTCTTAATAATAATCGTACCAAAGAAAAGAAAACAAGAGAAACTTAGAGAAACATGTCGAAACAAGAGGGAAAAAGAAGCAGAGATTGGAGGAGGAGCAAGAACAAAACATAAAACGATCGACCCCAATTGCATCATGTCGGTCGAAGAGCACTCGACCTGACCCAATCAAAATCCCATTCCAAAGAAGTAATGGACGAGAATAGGTACAGTCTACCTTACAAGAGAATCACCACCACCCAAGCCTACTCCAATAATCAAAGAAAAAATAAGAGTAAGGAAGACAACGCAATAGAAAAAGAAATCCAGGAAAGGGTGACAGCAAGTGTCATCAGATGAAACAATTTCAGACTCTCCACCCAATAGTAATTGTTATTGCACAATTTGTACTTGCCCAAATCCCAAGGTAAGTAAGGGATATTTGCGTAACAAATAGGATATCCTATCACTGTCACCTTAATAGGAAATCCTTGGTTTCTAGGGATAGGCAAGGTCTACCCAAGGGGAGGAGTCCCCAGTAACCTAAAGGGATGGAAAATTAGGGTTATGTTCAAGATATATTTCCCCCTCTTACTGGTTACCAAAAGTCACTCAGTCTGTGTCCCAAAGATGAGGTTAATGAAGTGCTTGATGTACCTTCCTGGAACAAGACAATATAGCATGCATATACAATGATTCCTAGTACAAATATGATAGTAACGCCTCAATAGATAATGGACAATGATAATAAGTGCTAGCTGATATAATTTTGCAGCATTTAATAATTTTACAACAATAGTTGATAAAATGAAACAATTGCAACAAATACTCCTCATAATTGCTTGAAAATACAATAAAAAGATAGCATTTACTAAGCAGAATGATAATCAAATGTCATAAGCAATTTCTAAAGTGTTTCTCTAGCATTAAAAGTCAATTATGCAGAAAATTTGTTGCAATTAGATGGTTGTAGCAAACATTTATAACAAGAACAAATAGGTTAGTGATCTAGGCTAAACTAGGGTTAGAGATAGTTAGTAAAATATTAGGAGAAGAGTGTTTGAGTGTTTAATCAATCCTTCAACAAGAGGGAGGCTAGAAATAATTCCTTCTAGGGCTTATGGAGTCAAGTGCACGACTTCTTCTATGACTGCAAATCAATTTTCATAGTGCACAAAAGTCTAAGAGGGAAAATGCATAGGAGAAGTAGTAACTTAAGTCCCCCTATGCATTGACCTCAAGAGACAAGATGTTAGGGTGTAGGCAATTATAGGCCCTAACACCTTACTCTCCTTAGGTTTTTTATGGAATAAAACTTAAGCAAAGATAACTAGGTTAAAATCCTTAGAGTGCTAGCAATTTAGGGCTCTAGGGTTTCACTAGTCACTAGATCAATTCAATGAAAAGCTTGGAAAATAGAAAGTAAGAAAGTAGCAACTTAAGTTCCTTACTTCAAGCATTAATTATACCATGCAATTGTATAATCTTGTATGAGAAAATAAAACCATACACAAACCATTCAATAGATGACAAAAAATGCAGATTTTACTTACTTGCACCAAGAATAATCATGAAAATACCATGCAATATCACCAGAAAATCTTCCAAGATTGATCCAACTTACAAAAATTATCCTTATACAAGAGTGTGCATCGCAATTTCAGCCAATATCCCTTACTAGGGCGCAAATTTCATACCTCTTCTCTTGTGTGAGAAGTTGTGATGATTAAAATGAGAGTACTTTATGTTTATATATACAAAACTTTGACCTTTAATTAATTTTAGGTCAAAAGTAAGGATGACATGGCCAATTTACAATAGAAATCAATTTTAACATAAATAAAATTAATTAGCATCTAAAGACACCTCCAAGGGTGATGTCATGCCCTTCTAGGGTGATGTTGAGGCCCTAAGGTGGAACGTTGAGCCTAAGATGTAGGGCGCTTGGCCTCCAGAGGCCCCAGATGATGCCCACATGTGCCACCAAGTTCATAAATGCCTCCAAAATGAAAACCCTATCTCTAGATAACGTCCAGGGTCATGATGGCGATGTCCATGTGGAAGAGCAAGATCCCCCTGGGTCTAGGTCTGTCGGGGTGCATCCAAAGGCAACGTCCTTCTTTCTTCCTGGTGCAAATATTCAATCTCTTCTTACCTCATGTGTACCTGTCCACCAGTCAAGGTCCTACAGCAACAATAAGTACGCCCTCCAGGGGTTCATAAGTCATAGGGATCATAACATGTAAATCACATCCAATAATTAAATTACCAAAATATGTGCATAAAACCCCCCTTTAAACCAGAAAAATGCTCAAAGATGTTATGCAATTTGACAAGTTAGGTTTGGAGAAGGTCTCGTGGCGTCCTATTGGGATAACCTCTCTTAAGTTTGGGGTGTTTCCCAGGTGGTATCTAGTCCAATTCATGTAAGTGTATGAGGTGGCCACTGGCATGGGGTAAGTGTTTGGGCATGGGGTGCATGTAATAACAAGGAAATGTAAATTCTTACCTGTTGGTGCCTTTGTAGAGGGTGAGTTGCACCTTGTCATAAATGCAATTGTTTCCTAGCCCATTCATTTCCTTTTACTCTTAGTTTTATTTCTTTTGATCTTTTGCTTTTGTGCTTCAAGGGAATAGTTGAGGGCCATTGTCCTCGTTTCATGACCAGAGGTGACAGCGTTATCCACAAACATTTCACGGAGATGAGAAGGTTGGATCGTGATGAGACCCCCTTTCTCTTGGATACACCACCAAGAGCCACTACCCTGGTTTGGTGACCAGAAGGTGGCAGTGTCATACTGTTACATTCTTATGGTCATAATAGGCTGACTCGTGATGAGACCTCCTATCCATCAACTAGTACCTTGAGTGTTTATGTATCTTATGGGTCCCCTTTTCTTACTGAGAAGCTTTTCACTGCTTTCTCGGGAATCCATGGGTGAAGCATCTAAAAGGTTTCAACATTGGATTTTAACTCTTGCCAGCTACTTTTAACCTCTGGGCCTTTAGCCCCTTCTTCCCACAAGGCAAAGTACAACCCTTCCTAGTGTAGCCAATCCCAATGCCCAAACAAGGGTAGGGGAGACGAGAGGAATAAATATGGAAAGTGGTAAGTATGGAGGGAATGAACGATGAATTTTCATAGACCCACCCAGTAGCAACCCATCCTAAAGGGAAATCAACTTACTAGGGCACCATGTCACCATTCTAGGTATGAACGAGGAAAATAGCATAATTTCCAAGCAAACGTCATGAAATGAAGAAGGATTCAATACAACGTATTCAAGTGCTTCAAAAATCGAAGTGATACATACCATGACACCCAAACTCATGACCTCATGGAGCAATACTCACTGTTACTTCAGGACCAGGCTGGTGGGATGGATACTATTGTTGTTGATAAATGGATTGCACTGAAGAAAAGAGGGGCCCTATGGGACCATGCTCAAGTTGTCTGACTCTCGGTACTCCATGTCTAGGACCTATGGGCCTCAAGAGATGATATCCTTAGTTATCCCTAGGCTAGGGGATAACAATAACAACCAAGGAAGTGCATCTCACTTGGGGTCGAGGGATATTGACCATATAGTACATATTGGAAAAGCCAAAAATATTATTACAGTCAAAAAATATATTTCCTACTTCACCCTACTGGTCGCTTATCATAGCAAACACAGTCAATCGATCAATCCTAAATCACATGTTGTAGTAGGTACGTCGACATGCACAGAAGGAGGAATAGGCATGAATATCCAGGGGTTAGTCCACACCTTTCCTGCACACAAGTCATTCGACGCACAACCAATTACAATACCACTGGACGACACATATCTCTTGGAAAAATTTAATGAGGAAGCAAGGTAGCGAGGCTAGCAAACTATCCAGACAAAAGAACAACAAAAATAAGGTAATAATGATGGAAAAGGATCACCCCAAAAGTCAAGCAGCCCTCCTAAAAATATCCCCTTAAGAAGCCCTCACAAAGGTTAGTCAGATCTTCCTGAATGGACTAAAAACATAGAGCAAATCAACGCATAGGATCATGGGATTGATGGAAATAGGAGAAAACATGATGTGGATACACAACAAGGATCAGGGGAGCACAACAAAGAAAATTGATGAAACAAGGATTCCAAAAAAGGCAATGACGCAAACAAAGGAATAGAAAACATGCCAGCACAACAAAATCCAGAAGAGACAAGCAAGAAAAAGAAAACCATACATAGGAAAGACATTACTTTAAAGGCAATTACATTCACATCCTTTGAACCAGTCAGGTCGATAGAACCACCAGAAGAAACAGTATTTGACCCAACATTCGCATTGGATGAACATATAATGGACCAATATAATGAGGTGTCCAAAGAAGTAACAAATAGATGGAAGAGGGCTTCAAGAGACGACACTCGACTTTCAAAAAGAAAAAATAAAGAGAAACAAGTATTAATGGATGTTGTACTGCTTGAAAAAGAAAAATTGGATATTGACCAGCCGACAGAAGGAATCAACCCGTTAGAAGCAATGAAACATTTGATCAAGGTAGTCATAAGCACGGGTTCTAAAAATTAAGCAGAAATTCAACACCTGAAACAAGAAAATAAGGAGCTTAAACAACTACACAATAGGGAACTGAGAAATAATCAATATGGACTGGCCCATCAAAAAATGACAATTTTGCATTCGGAGTTTGGGAAGTTTAAAGAGGTACATCAAAAACAGGAACAAGTCACTTCACAAGCAACAATATTAAATATAATACTTAACAATTGGTCGACATACTTTGCTTCAACATACAACAAACTCAAATCTCAAAGAGCAATAGTCGATGATTTAAAGAAAACAAGGGAACTTACCACCGACTCAAAATCTAAAGCAACCATAATGACTCATATTGCAAGGGAAAAGCAGCCGAGACAAAACTAGCAAAGCAAGAAAAGGAATGGTTGAGAGAAGCAACCAAAGAGCAAATGGAAACAAATCAAACCACTAAACACCTCGACTTGGTCAAAGTAAAAACAAAGGAAGTTGAAGAGAAATTTGACCCAGATTCGATCCTTGTACAGGAAGCCTCATTGACCGACAAGCTGAATTTCTTGGGAAAATTGAAATCAATAGGAATAGAAGCACAACACTCCATTAAAGAATGGCACATGTTCTCCCATCACTTGCTACAAACAGCCCCAACTATTTATCAGACATAGTTTGAAGGATTGTCACAACCAAAACAGTTGGGGGCTACATCGACTTACTGAAAGAAATTCCAATTTTTCAATCCCACGGCATCTGAGTTGGACATTCTGACCGTCAGACATCAGTGAAGGACTCCAGTGTTAGTCATGGAAGGATCAGAAGAATCCCATGTGCATTTCAAATCATCTACATTGCCTCCAAATGTAAGAATGCACAAGTGGGAAATTCCTCAAAAGACAAATGATCAGACCCCACAGCCAGTAGAAAATCCATAGACAAGCAAATGGAATTCATCACTGCTTGACAGAAACATCTTTTCTCTTCTCTCTTTCTCTCTCTATTTTTCCCATTTTGTAAATATCTTCCAATGTACTAGCCACACTTCCCCCTTACTCGGGACGAGCAAGGAATTGAGGGGGGGAGGAGATGTTGTAGGGGTTAGTCAGCTATGATGACTAGCCATGTCGATTGCGGTAGTCGGTTAGGAAAGTCGGTCGAATAGACCGTTAGAGTCGAATGACCGAACAGTTAAGCAATGTAACCGACTGGTAACTATACATCACACACACACACACATGATTATATTAATGGAATGACAAAGATTGTTTTGGGTATAATAAAATGCATTGATGGTTCTCCCACTACTTGTGTATGTCTATCTGTATGTCTATGTGTTTTTCTATATAATGTTTTAGTATGTTTTGCTATGTGTAAGGATCTATCGGTAACCTTCTTGTACTTTCCCTTATACTGCAATAGGTGACAAGAATGCCAAATCATCACATATTACCACATGGACTATTCTAGGAGAGTATCCCTACCCAATTGGACTAGTATCTCCACATGAGGCATTCATTACGATATATATATACTCACACGTGGGGATTTGTTGAGGTGGTTGAGGAATTCTAGAAGGTGGTCACAAAAGGTTACAATGGTTACAGGTGGTTATGACATTGGTTATCACTCACTACATTATTTTATTGATGAGTACCTAGCATTGGGGAGCTACATGTGCCACTCTTCAGGGGATCCTTACCTTGGATGTCCCACATGCATGGCATGACATCACCTTCTTTTAGAGGTCATTTCACTTGGATATCCATCTTCCTTGCTTCATGGGATTGGTTAGAGGATCTCCTTTGTTCTTGGGCATTTGTTTGACAATTCATCACACTCTTGAGGGGTCATTGGCACATTCTATGATGGGCCCACTTGTCTTCATGCTTCCTTGGGCCACACGTGTGGCATATTTTTACACTATTCACCATTTTGAGGAGGGTGCTCTTGTATTTGAGGATTATTTGTGTGGTTTTGTGACCACACATGGTATTTTCTCATGGATTTGATTTGTCCTCGTGATTTGAGCTAGCACGCTGTATTGACTCATTGTATTGAGAGGGCTCTCTATCTATATAAGGAGGGAGCCTCCTCACTTTTCATTTATATTTTGGAGAATAAGAAATATCACTTGACTCATTTCTATTTGGTGGTAGTAGTTTAACTTAGTATTTTTCTTGAGAAATTTCTTATGAGGAATCTAGCAAGAGTGTCTTGATTGTAACAGGTGAAGATGGATTAAGAAAACTAGCCAGGATCCATAAGAGGAACAAAGTGCTACAGTGGAGGAACTTGATAAGGTAATTATACTTCCTTATAGTATTTAGTTGTACATGCTTAAACTAGAGTATTGAGTTTGGAAAAGCTTGATTTGTTTTCCAACTCCTACCTTAGGATAATGTAGAGACTACCCCTTGCCACTTAAAGAGTTGATCACACACTATTATCACCATCTATATCTTGGAACATCTAAGACTTCTTTGGGGAATTTGTTGGGTACACCCTAGGGTTGCCTAGAATCCCAAGATTAGTTTACAAGAACCAAGCCTAACTAAGCCTCAAGGAGTGTTAGGTCAACCCCATATCCCAATAGAAGTTAGGCATTGTTCTTTCATTTCCTTTCTCTCACCAAAATTTTCAATTTAACTTTCATTTATTTATTTGTTTTGAGTTATCTAGGGTTTAAATTTATCATATCATTAAATATAGATTGTTTCTTTCAAGTCTTAGCTAAATTGTTAGATCCAGATTAGGCTTGAGTTCATTTATGTAAACCATTTTGTTCTTTGATGTTTTATCATTAAGATTTTTACATGTGTATAGTATCTAGAGCTTAATTTCATTTTCTTGGATAGATCTAAAATCTGAGAATGAATGGATTCATGGTTGTTGAACCACACTTTAT
>SNQJ01S0060822.1:0-13633 GCA_010110895.2 Picea sitchensis
GAATCTGGAGATGAGGCATCTCGACTCTCCAAGTCGTGATCCTCGAAACCCCGAGATGGAGCTGAGATCAACGGTCCACGATCTCGATGAATCTATGGTCCAAATCTCATCGTGAATTCGCATCTCGTGATTCCTCCGATGGAAGTCCTTATCACTCCAAGTTGCGATAGGAGAAACTCCGAAATGAAGCTTAGATCAACGGTCCACGATTTCAATGAATCTATGGTCCAGATCTCATCGTGAATTCACATCTCGTGATTCCTTCGATGGAGGTCCTTGTCACTCCAAGTTGCGATAGGCGAAACTCCAAAATTAAGCTTAGATCAATGGTTCATGATTTCGATGAATCTACGGTCCAGATCTCATCGTGAATTTACATCTCGCGATTCCTTCGATGGAGGTCCTTGTCACTTCAAGTTGCGATAGGCGAAACTCTGAAATGAAGCTTAAATCAACGGTCTACGATCTCGATGAATCTACGGTTGCGATTAAATCGCAATTTCGCATATCACGATTTCAATGGTCATATTTATTGCCTCTCCAAGTCGCAAGTCGCAAAACTCCAAAATGGAGTCGATGGTCCAGATCACACCTTAATCTGATGGCTGCGATTAAATCACGATTTTGCATATCGCGATTTCAATGGTCATATTTCTTGCCTCTTCAAGTCGCAAGTCGCGAAACTCCGAAACGGAGTCGACGGTCCAGATCACACCTTGATCTGACAGTCATCGGGAATTGTAAATGGGATCCAACGATTATAAATGCTACTTCTCCTCCCAAGCTTACTTTGTTCCACTTACTCTGATCTTGTCATCGATGATCTGCCAACAATCCTCTCCACTATCTCTTCTAAGCTTATTCGAATCTTCTCTGCAGCGTCTTCTCATAATGCCCATCTATTTCATATTTTTTGTACTCATACCATCTTCACTATTGTACTTGCCATCAATGACAAGTATACAAGCATGTGTTGTATGTTAAAGATTTGCCAACATATTAAGCACTTGATCTTTGAATATATTTCATTTTCAACTATCTCCTTGTATATATGGAAGTTTTCAAATGCTTCTGACTTCTTCCTGAGAAAACAAACTACAATCATTCTTGTATAATCATCAACCAATAGCACAAAATACTACTCACCTTTCAATCATTTTGTTCTTGTTGGTCCAACTAGATTAGTATGCATAAGTTCAAGCGACTTCGTTGAGGATTACTCTTTTGTTTTGAACATGTTCTTGGTTTGTTTTCCTTGTAGACAATGCTTGCATAAGATATTTGTTGGTTTTGAAATCTGGGGAATTTCCCTCACTGGTTCCTTTTTGTTGACCTTAACGAGATTATCAAAGTTTATGTGACCCATCCTTTTGTGCCATAACCAAACCTCATCTTCCTTTCCTAAGCAACACTTTTCTTTTCCAATTTAATTTAACACATATATGTTGCTTGGAGTTCTTGCAGTTGTAGCCACTAACTTGCATGAGCCTGCTTTTCTTATTTCACATTTATCTGAATCAAACACAAGTTTGTGTCCTTGATCACACATTTGAATTACGCTTAGAAGATTATGTTTCATGTATTCCACTAGTAGAACATTCTTTGCCTTAGCTTCCTTGTTTCCAATCTTAATTGTTCCTCTTCCTATAATCTTGGTTGAGTTTTCATTCCCAAATGATATTGATCCATCTCTTTCCTTTTTCAATGTCAGAAACTTATCCTTATCACCTTTCATATGCTTTGAGCGACCACTATCAACATACCAAGTACGTTTATTGTGTTGAGCTTGTAGAGCAAGTGTGCATTCTTCATTGTTGTATTGATTATGCTTTCTTACCCATATTCTTTATGTTTCATGTATGTGATTGTTATTATTATGTTGTGGTTATCTTGGAGGAATTTTCATTGTACAATCTTTGGCCATGTGTCCAAATTTGTTGCACTTGTAGCATTGGGTAAAATCATGAATGTGGGTGTCTATTTTGCTTGTTTTTTGAGAAAAAAAATTATATTTTCACTTCCAGTAAAGAAAAGTATTTTTTTTTAGAATTTCACTTTACATTAAAAAAAAAACTTGTCAAGAATTTTGTTAGCTTTCTATTGACTATTTTTCAATTTTTTTTTATTGAATCTGATATGTCAACTTAGCCATTGTTTAACAGTATGTTCCTTAAAAATGAAGGGAATGATAATGAGTTTTATTTTTCCCCATCAATGTATCCATCATTAAACTTTTGTTTTTGACAAACGAAATATGTTGGAACAATCTACAGAGACTCTATTTTATGCCAACTACAGTTTTAAATCTAATAGATGAATATTATAATTTCTAAAAAAATTTGAAGTTGATGTATCTGAAAGCGTTGCATATTTTAAACACATTTGTTTACCTGTCACGCAATTTTCTTAATTTTTACTTAAAAGTAAAATCTAAAAATAAAATTTTGAAGAGGACAGTCTAAAGCTTATTAATATAAATTTTCCATAATTTTCCACTATGAATTTTTATAGATATGGATTTTTCATTTGACTGAATCATAATGTCACCTAAAAATATTATGCAGTGATGTTTTTGAAAAAATAATTAAAATTAGCTAAAAACAATGAAATTGAATATGAATTATATCAAATGAAAGTAGATTCAATTCTAAAAATGTTGGCATTAGTTACGAAACCAAATTATTTGTATTTGTAGGAGTACTCTACCTCCAAAGTTGAAGTAAGATGGAGAGAATTGAGAGTTTTCTGCAAACTGTCCCATTTGCAGGTTTTCGGCCGAACTAACATTTTAGACGAAAAAAATAAATTCTCGGCCGAAAGATGTTTTATAATGGAATTCATAATAAATAAACGGACTTTCTTACATGAAATATGAACATCTGAGTATTTCGTTCATGCATCGTTCGATTTGACATGCAATGTTTCAGCCAAAACAATTTTTGGCCAAAAAGTGTACGTTTTCGACCGAAAAAGTGATTCTAACAATTTTTCTGCTCCCATTCTCATGAGAGTGTTACCCCATTCCATATCATTGTTCAAGGATTCAAACCTGTTGTAGATTATGTTATGTGTGTCATTAAGCCTTATTGAATAATCATTTTGTGCATAACTTTCATGGTTATTTCTATTCTTGTTATTTGCTCTGCAATTTACAGCCTTATGTCTAAAATTATTACATGAATAACATAAATCGAAAAAAGACAGTTTGATACATGGGTGTTGTAGATATTATAAAATGAGTTACTCTTATGAACCCTTCTTCTTCTTGAGGCCTTCTTGTTTCTGACTGTCGCTGATTCAGAAATCGAAATCTTCTGGGTGGAGGAGTGTCTCTGCCATCTTCCTTGTGAAGCTTCTTCTCTTCTTCTCTTTCGTTATATCCTTTGACTGTCTTTTCATTGATTCTTTTCTTTGTTTCCTAACATGTCGTTTTGGAGCTTGAGCTTGTTTCTGTCTGGGTGTACCTAGTCTGGACTTATCATGATGTGGCCTTTGATTGTTGTTGGACACAGACCCATTTTGGGGAAAAGGCTATTTTGGGGGAGAGAAGCACAAAGGGAACAAAGGACAGCTGGAAGGAAGAGAAACACGTGTGAGGGAAGCATGTGAGGAACGCATGTAAGGAAGACCTAATGAGATTAGGGTTAGGTTTTTTGTAATGTATTGTAATGGCTAATGAGCCAAGAATATAAATAAGTAGTACTTAGGGGACAGAGGGGGATGGCAGAGAGGATGGTAGAAACAAGGAGAGTCCGAAAATTGTAAGGTTTTGTAAGAACTATACTATTTTGTAAGATGGTGAGCTAGAGAAGTAGTGAGCAACTCGATCTCGAGGGTTAGATCGCAGGTTGAGGATCCTGGTGCGATCTAGTCAGTCTCACAGGGATCGGGAAGCCTGTGGAGATTGTAAGATCCAAACTGTAAACACGCATGGCATGAAATATTGTTGAGACATAATAAGAAGCTTGAGAGCCATATCTTTGTGGATGTAGCCCAGGCAAGGGTGAACCACAGTAACACTTTTGTTATGTGATTGAATGCATGCATCTCTATTGTTGTTAGATATTGAATGTTAGATGAATGAATGAAGAACCAGTTAGATCTGGTACTCTAAATGCATGAATAAGAAGGATTGTTTTAGTTAAGAGGTTCGATCAGATAAATGAAGATCACAAGTTACAATCACATATCTCTACTCATTCCTAGGTTGCAAACACTTGAGTATTGCAGCCACCCATAGATCTATCTCAAGTGAGACTGCRCAGTACACCTTGTGTGTTGCGTTGCCTTCTGGTTTATCAGGGGGGACAATAGTTTTAGAGGGTTTTGTTGGAATCTTGTTAAATCTGAACTGGGGTCAATCTATAATAGTGAGATAAATGATAAAGGAGAATAGAACAAAAACCAACAAATGGTTTCGTTGTCGATTGGTGGGAACAAGACAAGACTGAGTGAATGAGATCTACGGAAGACGCGTCAAAAGAATGCCAGATCGAACGACAAGATGTTAAGAGAATGAGAATCTAGAAGGGGATGTTGAGGTCGTGGAACCCAACGAAGGTATAGATAGAGATCTAGTTGAAAAACAAGGAGCTAGAGTTTGTGCAGAAAGATAATAGAAACCTGAAGTTAACACCATGCAAACATCTGGACAAGTACGTATTCAGCGACTTGCATGAAGTATTTATCTGTGATTTCCCGCATGTGTTGTAGGAGTGGATATCAATATTGAAAGACAACCATCCTACAAACTGGATCAGACAGCTAGAGTGGAATCCTGTAGAGATCACATAGTTACAACAAGCTAGCAACAAATTTACGCGTGTAGTAGATTTCTGGTTAGACATCATTGTTGCAGGATTTATCACAAAAATTGCATTGGATACAGCAAAGTCTTACAGTGTAGTAGAGAAAGAGTTCTTGAAGGGACCTTGAGGTAGGTATATCAGATCGCTATATACTTTCATTAATATATTACTATATAACAAAGGTGTAATGAAAATGGCTTCAGACAGCTAAACTTCTTTGCGTGCATGGGGGAAGGGGGGAAGCACTAACATGAGAAGGAGAAATGGAGGGAGAAATGGATAAAGGAAAGAAGGAAGAGGCCTTGGGCCCAATCATTATGGATGAAGACTAGATCAAGAAGATCATGGCAACAATTGGAAGAATGTGCAGTGGAGTACCCTACCAATATAAGATGAACGCCAAGAAGAGGGTTGTAGCCGCGAGGGAGGGATTGGCAAGTGATGAAGAAGAGGTAGAGGATCTCTGGGTTGTGGAGCAGATTGAGGAAATCCTGTGCATGACATATGAAAGGAAGATGAGAGGTCCAAGAGAAGGAATAGAAGGAAACACTCCTATCCATATTAGTGTCAATGTGGAACCCATAAACCCATGTGCAATTGATACACCAATAAGAACACCACCATTTAGACAACCAAATTTTGGGAGAAGGAAGACAGCAAGAAGTACACCTACACAGGTAACAACAACTGGGGGATCCAGTTCAAGAAGCATTAGTCAAGTATCTACACTGCATGGAAGTAGTAGTTCAACATTCAGGATGGCAGGACATGATCCCACCATCAGGTTACCAGAATTCAAAGGAGAGGCGTCAGAGGACCCCGAGAAGTAATTGTTTATTTGTGAAAAGATCTGGGAAGAAAAACATATCACAGATTAGAACACTAAACTTGCATAGTTAGCCATCACACTAAGAGATTGCGCACTAGATTGGTACATGAGCTTATATGGAAACAGTTCTCCAAGGACAACCAAAACAATTGGAGATATCAAAAAGCTATTGATAAATGAATTCCAAAATCCTAGCTCAAAGGATCAATACATGAATGAGATCATAGATATTAGACAAAAACCAGGAGAATTTGTATGGGAGATTGACCAAAGATTCAAATGATTGAAGGGAAAGCTAAAGTATGTCATGAAAGATATGAATCATAGCCATTTGTTTGTCAATTCACTACTTCCACACTTGAAATACCCCTTGCGACAAAAGAAGTTTCAAACCGAGGCAGAGGCTCTGCAGGAACCCCTACAACTGGAAGAGAACCAATATCAGAAGACAGATCAAGCCATAGAAGAGTTGAAGGAGGATTTGAAGAACTTAACATTTCAACTAAACCAGAACAGGGGTAAGGACCAAAGAGAAGTTGTTTGGTGTACCACATGTAGGACAGAAGGACACCATAAGAATGAATGCCTAACACTCGCGCAGTACATGGAAACATGACTGCCAAACCCTTTGCCAACAGGAGGAATATGGTCTGAAATTTGTAAGAAACAAGGGCATGATCCATATCATTGTCCAATGATGTAGAAATACCAGATAATACCCAAGATTTCATATTGAAACTTTTGCAAGTCAGTAGGCCATGATGACAAAGATTGCAGGACCATGGACCTGATGAGGGAAATAACATCAGATACTTACAGGGTGTAGGTAGAAATGATGACCGGGAAATATGCACCTCAGTTTAACCAAGTACCAACCTCGTATAACACTGTGTAGCAGTAATACAACACTGTGCAGCAGCAATATAACATTGTGCATCTGCAGTACAATACCGTGCAACCACACTATAATTTCACGCAGTATAACCAGGCGCCCCAGTACAATGCACCATGAGGAGATTGAGTTGGCTATAGAGGTGGAGGAAGAGGAAGAGGCAGAGGACTAGTGGTATGCCACAATTGTCAACAACCATGACACTATGCAAGAGAGTGTCCACCTCCACCTGCGACATGTATGTATTTTTGTGCATCAGAGCATGACACAAAAGACTGTCCCACATTATTGGGAAAGATCCAGAAAATGAGAAATCCAAACAATCAGGATGTTCAGTGGATTTTAGCAGAAGCAAGGGATGACAGAAGAAATATCAACATAGTTACGCATGGAGGATCTAAGACAGGAAACAACGTAGTAAGACAAGATCCAGCACAACACTAATGGGTGAAGAAGAATGTCGAACTGCAGAAGCAATTTGATGCACAGAACGAAAAGGAGATATTCAAGCAGGTCAAACAAGAATTCTTGAAGCCAGACATTGCATCGACATCAACTGCACAACATACTCAGGAAGTACCAACATACGAGATGCCTCCAGCACTGGATCACACTAAGGAAACACAACGACTAGGACAACTAAGTACGATTAAGGATTTATCCAATACTCTGTTAAACTACTAAATGATCCATCATCTGTTAAAGTGTTACAAAATATGTTAGAAATATGTAGCACAGAGGTAGAAGGAAATCTAGAGCAGAAAATAGTGAATCATTTTCATAAAAGGAGGCGAACAAGTAGAGAATTCAGATGGAACGCCAACATTGGAGATTTCAACATGGAAGATATTATACTGGATTTAGGATCCGAAGTAAATGTGTTACCCAAGAAGACATGGAAATGTATGGGAGATCCCACACTAGGATATTCACTTGTTCAACTAAAGCTAGCAAATCAACACAAAGTTCTACCAATTGGAAGGTTAAAGGGGGTGACAGTAGATATGGATGGAGTGCGCACTAAAGTTAATTTCGAAGTGATAGAGATAGTGGATGGTACAACACCTTATCCAGTATTACTTGGCTTGGATTGGGCATTTGAAAATCAGGCCATAATCAACTTAAAGACGAGGAATATGACATTCAAGTCAGGATAATAGAAAATCATTGCGCCATTAGATCCATCAGAAGGGGAAACATTTGTAGAACCCACTTGTTTAGACCTGGAGGAAATTAACTAGTTGTACAGAGAAATCGAGTGAGAAAAATATTATGTGAATCCAACTGCAGATGGGGTACTCAGTTGGATAAGTATCACGTCATGCACGTCAGACTCAGATACAGGCTTAGAAAATTGGCAGCAGAGGTTACACAAAGTCTCCACAAGAAGATGTGTAAGAAAAGACCCCGCAGTAAGATGGGTAGATACGGAGATAAGAGAACCTCCCAACTTCCATGGGGTGAATGACTTAGAAGAATTATTAACAAGTTACGAAGATGAAGTGTTGGAAAATCAAAGGCCCTTGGCTCTGCAAATAGCACTCAAGGCAACACCTGCGATATGGTGGGGTGCGCACAAAGAGACATTCAAGGACTGGTACCAATGTAAGTGGTTACTGCACATCATATTTGGCGTAGAACAGGGAAGCAACCAACTGCATAAATATGACGGACAGGGGGAACCAACAGAACACTTGGAGAAGTGTAGAACACTATGGAGGATGACACCACCATAAGAATGGCCTCATCACTTTATTCACACATTAGAAGGGATTCCAACAAATTGGTATACAAACCAGGAATTGCGCAAAGGAAATGCAGACTGGACAATATTACAACAGAATTTTACAGTCACTTTCTCACTTGAACA
The DNA here is from genome assembly GCA_010110895.2 of Picea sitchensis. NCBI lineage: Eukaryota > Viridiplantae > Streptophyta > Pinopsida > Pinales > Pinaceae > Picea > Picea sitchensis. Next base: position 8,400 of record SNQJ01S0060822.1, read on the forward strand.
TGGGAACCCCAAAATAGACTCCACGCTCAAACAAATCAGAGGGGTGATATTCATTAAAGAACCAAAATTTTAACTCATGACAGAAGAGAAACAACAGAACAGACAAACATTAAAAGAACTACTGGCATGCCACCATGTGCAGGAAGAAGCACCAGATGAAGATGACCTGTGCAACATTCAGATAGCAGAAGTTGAAGGTGAAAGAGGGGTGGAAGGTCCACCTCTAGAATCAGAAATATTTGTTGTGTCGATCAAGGTGAAGAAATTCAACATTGGGATAGTTGAGAATCCCAAAATGGCCAACATTGGAGACTATTGGGATGAGCAAACAGTAGAAAGAATAACAGAGTTATTGCGCGAGCACAACGACCTGTTCCAAAAAATGTTCACGGAAATTAAAGGCATAGAAGGAGAGATAGGTGAAATGAAGATACCTCTCAAATATGAGGCAAGATTGATCAGACAGAGACCATATAGATTAAACCCAATATATAAGAAAAAAGTGAGAGCATAAATTGACAGGATGTTGGAGGCTGGAATCATAGAACCAGTAGAGGAATCTGAATGGGTAAGCCCTATGGTAGTTGTTAGCACTATGAATCACCCTCAAACTATAATGAGGATAATCCCAGTGCCCATCAGTTTATACAATAAATGCAAATGAGTTTTAAGGGGGTCAAATGGATAAGACTCGAGATAATAACGTTCCAACTCAGAAAATCTAGGCTGGCATGCACAAGCAATTGAGATCTTGTATCAACTTCAGTCAGTAAGTTGGAGTAAGGGTGAATAGGAGGAAGATTTAGTGAGAAAGGTGTAGAGGTCCGCTATGAACATCATATTTTCCAGTAGCCTAAGGAGAAAAAACTTAAACACAAGGTCCTCTTGGATTCAAATTTCAAGGAAGTTGAAAGAAATCATAACAATACTATAATCAAACATTTATCATAATACAGCTACAACAATCCATGTGAATCAATAAAACATGAACTCTCTCAGTATTAGAGGCAAATAAGATGGAGTAAGAAAGTTGACTTAGATTAACCAAGATGTCTCAAAAGCAAATACATAACTAGAGAACAAGTTGTTCTCAATCAAAATATTACAATAGCAAGGAGCCTAACTCAACCATTCGACCATAACAAAATATCAAAACTCTCTATAAATACCCAGCAATGTTGCAACAACCAAGAGTGTGATCGAACCCCCGCATTCAAAGTTTCCAGTCGGCGCCTGCTCTGTCAGATTGTGCAGGCCTCCTCATGTCAGATGCGAGCCAGGTGCAGTTATGTGCTTTACAGGAAAATATTTAAATAAGAAAGATTCGGATGGACGATCCGCCTTCACGGCTGCTCTCTGCATGTTTTCTATTTATGGGGTGAGATGAGGTCTCACCTGTTTCCCCCATCTTCAATAACTATCTTCATCGGGATCAGGATGAGGACTGACACCCATGAATGTTCCAGGCGGTGCCCACGACTTCTTCGAGTCAATCCTGACACCTCGAGGCTCTGCAGATCCTCTTCCATGACCAATATGAGTGTTGCAGGTGGAAAGTTGATAGCGTATGCACTTTAGACAATTTTATAGCGCCATAGCACTATGGAATGTCTGTGTGATGATGTGGCAAGAGAAAAATGCGTTGAGGAGGGGTGATGTGGAGTGAGAGTGGGCTTTTATCCTTTGTTCTTTCATTTTTTCACCAAGGGGTTGAAAACACACCCTTTGAATGGACTTTGAGTGTGCTTGAGTTGTTCATACCTCAACGTTTTCATTCTTCCTGTGGAAATCATGGGAAAAATTCCACATGATTTACACCATAATTCTCCTGAGGGTAAATCTCAATCACTGCTTGATTCCTATGAAGCAGGTGGAAAATTTATGTGTTAACAGTAGTTCATGAGAAGAAGCAGGGAGGGATAAGGATATGTGTCGACCTGAGGAAGTTGAATTATGCTTCTATACATGACCCTTTCCCTACTCGTTTCACAGACAAGGTGTTGGATAACGTAGGAGGCCAGGAAGCTTACTCGTTCACCGATGGATTCTAAGGCTACCATCAAATCAAGATAGCCCTAGAAGACAGGTACAAGACCACTTTTTCCACAGAATGGGGGTCCTACCAATACACAGTCATGTCGTTTGGACTGAAGAATGCACCAATAATATTTTCTAGAGTAATCATAGTTGCATTCAAAGAATTGATCCACCAGTTTCTAGAGGTATATCTGGATGATTGGACAGTCTACAGTTTGTTGAAATACCATGTAGAGGTATTGAGGATGATGTTAGAAAGATGCAGGTAGTGTCAGATATCGTTAAACATCAAAAAGTGCATCTTCGGAACACCCTTTGGGATAATATCGGGTCATATAGTGTGCAAACAAGGTTTGCTAGTAGATCCTACAAAGATTGCAGTAATTTTTAATCTTCCACCACAAAAATTAGTACGTCAGTTAAGAGAAACATTGGGACACACAAGATACTACAGGAAATTCATAAAAGGGTATATGCAGATCACTGTACCAATGGAGAAACTGTTGAGAAAAGATAGAAATTTTCAGTGGAATGAGGACTGTCAGCAAGGATTGGACACTCTAAAAGAGAAGATGGTAACTGCACCAATACTAGGATTCCCGGATTGGGAAAAGACATTCCATGTGCATGTAGATGCATCATCCATAGCACTTGGAGCTATTCTTGCCCAGCCAGGAACGGGGGAATTGGACCATCCTATAGCATTTTCTAGTAGAAAACTGTCAGAGTCATAGCATAATTACAATACCACGGAAAGAGAAGGCTCAGCGATGGTCTATGCACTACATAAGTTCAAACATTACTTACTGGGAAAATATTTCAAGATGTTTACAGATCATCCAGCTCTCAAATACCTAGTCAATAATCCAGTGTTGGGGGGGAGAATTTGTAGATGGTTACTACTATTCCAGGAATTTGACTTTGAAGTGATAGTCAAACCAAGGAAGTTGAATGCAAGACCTGATCACCTATCAAGGATCACCAATGGAGAGGAACCTACGAATCTAGAGGACAACTTTCCCGATGCACAGTTATTTTCAGTCCAAGTAGCTGATGAATATTTTGTTGACATCATTCAATACTTGAATACAGGGACTGCGCCACAAGAATTCAACACTGCGTAGAAGAAAAATCTGGTAGTCAGAGCTGCAGACTATCAATTGATTGTCGGACACTTATACAAGATGGGTGCAAACAACATCTTGAGAAGATACGTACTAGAACATGAAATACCGAGGATTTTAGCAGAGGCCCATGAGGGAATAGCAGGAGGACATTATGCAAGCAAAGCTACCACGCAGAAGGTCTTGCACGTAGGACTATGGTGGCCGACTGTTCACGGATATTCAAAGGACTACTGCCAGAGATGTGATTTATGTCAGAGGGTTGGTAAACCAAATAGAAGGGATTAGATTCCCCTAAAGCCACAAGTAACCTTGCAGGTATTCGACAAATGGGCAATAGACTTTGTGGGACCAATTAACCCACCAACAAAAATGTCAGGAGCAAGGTATATTATTACTGCGACAGAGTACTTAACAAGATGGGTAGAAGTAACACCAGTAAAAGATTACAGTGTAGAGACAACAACACAATTCTTGTTTGAGCAAGTGATCACTAGATTTGGATGCCCAAGGATTTTGATGAGTAACCAAGGCACTCACTTCATTGACAACACTATTAAGGCTATGACTAAGGAGTTTGAATTCTATCATCAAAAGAGTACACCATATCATCCTCAAGCAAATGGAAGAGTGGAAGCCTTTAATAAGATCCTAGAAAATGCACTGCCAAAGATCCACTATGTCAACAGGGACGATTGGGACTTGAAGATACCATCAATACTATGGGCATACAAGACCACGTGTAAATAATTGACAGGGAAGACACCATTCATATTGGTGTATGGACAAGAAGCAGTGTTGCCATTAGAATTTTTGGTACCTATTATGCATGTAACAACAATTACAAACATGACAGAGCAAGGTGCAGTACAAGAAAAGCTAAGTCAGATGATGATCATGGAAGAAGATAGGATTCTAGCATGGTTTCGCCAAGGGGTACAGAAAGCAAGGGACAAAGCTTGGCATGATAGAAATATTAAAAGGAAAAGTTTCAAGGAGGGAGACCTAGTCTTGATGTACGACAATAAATCTCTTCATCACCCAGGAAAACTTAGAATGCATTGGTTGGGACCATATGAAGTAAATACTGTCACAGATCGCCCAAAGGGGTTGGATCCAATGGTGGAAAGCGAGGAGTTTTTCACCGTTGGGCAAGGTTCAATTCTCGTGAGGGCTTTACCTGGAGCCATGGGGACACCTTGAGGTAGTGGTCGAACGTGTGGTTGCACCCAGAGATANTCAAACATTTGTTCCTACCTTGGAAGATCATAATATTTATGGTTTTGTTTTCTCCCCTTCTCTAAGTTGTAAATCTCATGACTTACACACACACAATAAAGATAACAAAATGAACTACCCTACTTACATAGAAAAAAATATGCTACTTCTTTTCAAAATACATAACAAAATGTTGTGTAATATTGCAACATTTTTTATAACATCAACATCAACATCACCATCATGAAAAACAAAGAGAAACATAGGTGATAATAACACAATATATAATAAGTCACATGGATTAACATTAGATACAAAAGCAGGCAAGATGGAAGTGAGAAAACCTAGCCCCGCACAGGCAGCCTCGGCCCTCCGGCGGCCAGGCTTAGCTTGAACAGACCTTCGTTTTGAATGCTCTCGCTGCCAGCTTCGGATCTAGAGGACTGAATCGCGACCCTTTCGGTGCCCCGCGATCGGTGCGCGTGGATACAGAGACGCGATTTGGCACCTCGCGTTTGCATTGCTCGCCGCTGCGTCTGGACTTGCTGGAGGTCGACGGCCTGCCACAATGGCCCCAGATCTGACTGGTGAGAGAGGAAAAGCCCTATTGGAAGCATTCAAAGCGTTGGTCCGCTCGGCAGGACCCAAATCCAAGCCGTCTCTCCCGTCTAAGTTTATCAAGAAGCTGGAGGAGATCCCTTCTCTGGAACTTTCTCCAGAGGAGCCGTGCAAGCTTGCCCTCCAACTAGCAGACAAGGCCCTCATCGGAAAGTTTTCATGGTTATGGCCTAGCCCCAAAACGGTGGAGGCATGGACGAATGAACGCTGGAAGCCGCTGATACAGGGAGACGTCTC